>QLPG01001320.1:0-12731 GCA_003314385.1 Gomphus sp. MG54 | reverse complement strand
AAAGTATGGCTGAGGACAAAAGAGTGAGTGAGAATAGAACAATGGGAGTGGCCAAAACATAAAACAATAGGGCCACTGCTGAGTGACAACAAAGAGTAAATGTCCTGAGGGTAAACAGGCAAGGGGAAGGACAGGGAAAGAAGGGGAATGAAGGAATGACAAAGGATAGAGGGGACAGGATGAGGAAAGTGAACCAAATGATGAGCCAAATGTACCGGACCGAGACCATGTACTGGCGAGGGATGACTTGTCACTGGTGTGTGAGACTAAAAGGCAGGGGTTGTTCGGTCGGTACTACCAAGTGAACCAGAGCTTGGTATCGGGGGCTTGACACCTAGTTAGGTGGGCCGGGTACAAAGGAACGGAAGAAGAAACCTCTTGGCTTCCCACAACAGAGTTGGCACATGCTATGGAAGTAGTCTCTGACTTTCACCGTGCATACCTACTCAAACTGGGCTCGTAGAGGAAAACACTACCGACCGGACACCATAACTTATCGAACAATAAAGCCATTTAATCATTCGAGCTAGATGTATATTAGAGGACAGGATCCTCAGACACTTTGCTATCATTGGGAACCATGGATCCCACTGGCGGCATGCCCAACCCAGACTCCACCCGACCCTCAACTACTGATGACAAAAGGGACGAAAGATGCACGATCTGTGCCATCTCCTCTAGATGATTTTCCATCATCGATGCCAAAATGTCCAAATGACCCCCAGCCACCTCCAAAGCACCCTGGGACTGGACCGCCTCCTCTCGGACCTGGTCCAGAAGGGCAACAAATGTGGCATTCCGATCGAGAGCACCCGGATTCTCTGGCTCCAATAGCAGTCTGCCAGGCACATTGGCAGATGCAGTCACAAGTCCCAGGTGTCGAGCCTGCTGGGCTGACAGCCGGGTCTCAAGGCTATTAAGGAAGGGCTCCCGCTCGGAGCGACCACTGGAGATGCTTCTGGGAGGTTGAAGGATGGGGACTTGACTGGGCCCTTACAAAGAAGAAGGGGTTATCTAGGAAGAGGAATGTCCAAGGAACCTGCTCACAGGAAGGAAAACCATCTCCAATAGCACGAGCCTGAAGGATTGCCAGTTCATCCTCGATACTCCTCAGATGTCACATGGCCCTTTCCGGGTCTGCCTAGGAAACCACTGGGGACCCCCCATTCAGGAAGACCGGGAGGAAGCCCCAGAATATTCCATCTATTGTAAACTTGTGTCATCCATTGGGGGAAAGCCTGCCAGCCCTGAGGAACCCCCTTTTATAGGCAAATGGATACCGGCACCTACGAGCTACAAGGTGCCCATGAACACTCCCATGATCATATCTGCCTTAATCACCGCTTCAATGGACATAGGACCTCGAGGGTTTGGCCCTGAAGGGGGGATACTGTTATGAACCAACTCAGACCACTCCCTGAAACAGACTTTCCATGAACCCGACCAGAAAACCACGACATCCAACCCTTACACTTTCTGTAACTCCAGAAATCAAGGTTCTGCACTTAAACAACCTTAAGATTGACGTGTACCCTGCCCCTTGTTTTCACCCCATTAGCCCCCTTGTATTTTTCCCATCCCCTTGTCCTTACTTGGCACAAGATAGTACAAGGATAGATACATGTATATAAGACACTAGTCAACTGGACTATTCGCCAGTACGAATATTGAATTAGTTCTGCATCATAGTTCCGATTCAGTTCTGGTAACTTTCCGACTTTCTGAAATTAGGGACAGATGATCAAGGAGGGTGCAACACATAAGTTGAAGCCAGTCCCTGTGACCTCATACCACTCGAATGACTAGTCGATCTACCTATACCATGAACAGTCCAAAACCCCCACGCTTCCATCCTTCTACACTTCCATCCAAACTGACCTCCGATTCCCGAATACTCCAGGAACAAGGACTTCCTGATGCCATTTGGAACCCTCAGAAACAACCCTAGAAGCACTAGCTAAGCACCGGATATGCGATCTTAACAATGTGCTGAATTTGATGAACGCTATTTCCCTGGTCTGAAGCATACCTAGAGCAAGCCACAGACAAGCAGATCCTCTCCCCTCATTGTATCGGAATATGAGACACCAGTTACACCTGTATCAGACCTCGATGGTGATGATAGATAATAAAACTCACGAGAGGCACCTTGACCACCATCACCTGTACTGCTAACTCCTCTCACAAATCACAACTCACCCTCGCTTCCACCTCAGGATGAACCAGACCCTGTTCCCTCACCTCAATTGCCTCCAACCTTACCCATCACTGTTAAATCTGCATGTTGGCGCTTAGCTAGAGACTTCCAGAAGGGTTTCAGGGGGTTCCAATAGGGTTCCAAGGGGGAAGTTTGTATTCCGAGGGTGGGGTGGGGACTGGGGTCGGATCGGAATCGGAATTAGGATCGGGGGTGGAAGTCGGGAACGCCGGGAGTCTGGGGACTGTTCACGGTATAGGGTGGTATGAGTGGTTCGAGGTCATAGGGACTTGGCTTCAACTTATGTGTTGCGCCCTCCTCGATCATCTGTCCCTAATTTCGGAGAGTCAGAAAGTTTACCGGAAAGTAATCGGAAACTACGATGCAAATTAAGTCGATATTCATACTGGTGAATAGTCCAGTCGACTGGGGGACTATATACATGCGACTATCTTTGTACTATCTTTGCCGGTCATAAAACAAGGAGAAAGGGAGTACAAGGGGTCAATATAAAGGAGAAAACAAGGGAGTGAGGTATGCGATGGTCCTGCACATCGGTTATCAAGGTAACGGAACCTTGACTTTGGAGTCTTTGGAGGTTCGGAATTGTGGAACCTCGGAATGTATGTCAGACATCCAGAAATCAGTTATTCAGGCTTTGGGTGATTAGAAAGGGTTCCGGAAATGGTGCAGGTGGTTGTGGTGCTTAATGTGGGTTTGTTTGGTGGCATGGGCCATAACAATCACCCAGATGTCATCACTACCTCCATTTTTAGAATGTCGAGCAGCCAACCCACAAAAGAATGCCAGTATGGCACCAAAGAACTGGTGGTCGACCTCGGAGCCAAACACAACAGTTGATAGTGTGTCACAAGGTAACAAAAAAACTGTAACGACAAACAGAGATGTGCCAGACAGTTCTACTAGTGATACTGAGGGCCATGACAAGCATACCACAACTGCATTTTCAGCCTGCTATTCTGATCCACAAACTGTCAAAGAAGCCATGAGATGTACAGACTCAAGACAATGGCAAGAAGCAATGAATGCTGAAATGAACAATCACCTCGAGAATGGAACATGGGAATATGTTGAGCTCCCTCCTGGAGCTAAGATCATTGATTGCAAATGGGCTCTATGTCTCAAACACTTAGCCAATGGCACTATAGACAGACACAAGGGATGCATAGTGGTAAAGGGGTTCATACAGTGCCCTGGTTTTGAATACGCTGAAGATGCAACCTTCTCACCTGTCTATTGCCCAGCCTCTCTCTGACTGATCCTTGCACTAGCAGCCCAAAAGGACCTTCACCTGCACTCAGTGGATATTTCACATGCCTTCATTCTTGGAAAAAACCTAGAAGAAACTATTTATATGTGCCAACCAGAAGGTGTTTATCAGGGTGGACCAAATACAGTCTGCCTACTGTGCAAACCACTTTATGGCCTAAAACAGTCTGCACACAACTGGAATGACAGACTTCATGAAGTGTTGATGACTATGAAATTCTTATGCTGTGAGGCAGACCGAGCAGTATATATTTACAGTCAAGGTGAAGTGCGGCTCATAGTTCCAATCTTTATCGATGATATAACACTTGCTGGGGTGTCACCTTCTGCAAATGATGAAGTAGTTAAGGAACTCAAAACCTACTTCAAGCTTCATGACCTTGGTCCAACAAAGTCACTGCTTGGTATACACATCACTCACGACATGTCTAATCACACAATCAACCTCTCACAATGACAGTATATGATCAATATACTCAAACGCTTTGGGATGTCAGAATACAAACCTGTCTCTACACCCATTGAGCCAGGTGTACCCTTAACTCTAGAGATGAGCCCAAATACCATATCTCATTGCTGTAGGTTCCTTGATGTACCTTGCAACCACAACTTGCCCGGATATTGCTTTCACAGTTGGTGTACTTGGATGGTTCAACCACAATCCAGGACCTCACCACTGGCTAGCAGTAAAACACCTACTATGCTACCTCAAAGGCACAATGAACTATAGATTAACCTATAGATGTAGTAAGGATCTGTTTACTACCTACACAGATGCTGATCATGGTGGGAACAAGGATAATGGCCAGTCCACAGGTGGTTATGTGACATGCATTGATGGAGAGGCTGTAGACTGGAGAAGTTGGCTGCAGCAATTTGTCACCCTGTCAACAACAGAGGCTGAATTTGTCGCTGCAGTGGAGGCAGGAAAAGCTATAAAATGGACACGCAACATCCTACATGAGTTTGGCTATACCATACATGGACCATCCATACTCCTCATTGACAACCAGTCCATTCTTACAGTGTCAAAAAATCCAGAACATCATGGGAGGATGAAACACCTAGATCTCAAGTTCTTTTGACTGCAGGATCAAGTGGAAGCAAAGGTCATCTCACCTATCTACATACCCACGGATGACCAGGTTGCAGACATCCTTACAAAGGCACTACCATGCATCAAAATAGAAAAATTCCTGATGCTCCTGGGATTAAAAATGTAGCTTTTTGGGGATTCAGGAGTTTTCTCATTAGGGGGGGTGTTAAAAGAATAACTCACAACCCTATCTGATCCCATTTATTTGTAACCATTTGTGCTCACACTGTACACTCAGCTGAGTTCAAAGTCAGTAGTCCTTAGTCACTCACTTCGAACTCTAGGTACCATGTATTCTCTTAGAGGTTAGTAGTCCTTAGTCACTCACTTCAAACTCTAGATTACTCGCTTTGTTGAGACACTAGGCCAGACTGCATCAATGTAACCTTAGTATTTCAACAGCTCTCAGTGACGATGGGAGTATAATAGATCGAGAACAGGAAGCTGTAAGGTCCGCACATAGAGGCAATACTGGTGCCAGAACGTCGGTATCTTTGACTGTGTCCTTGTACTTTCTTTTGTATACTCAGAGTGCCTGTACCACCAAATTGACGCATCTTCAACATGCATCTTTTTTGCCTCCTACTTGTTTATTACTATAATCAGAATGCGTGTGTCAGACAGGTCCACAGTAAGGTAGCGGACAAACGGTTTCCGCTAAGGTCACGTGATGTGACAGTCACGGTCACAAGCGCAAAAAATTTTGTCATTGAAAAAAATAATTTGTATTCTGCTACAGAGGATGGCAATTTTTTTTGGAAATAATAATTGAGATACATTATATATAACATCAGGCTTGTCTGACTTAGCAAATATAGTATCTGGCATGATGCCAGATCCTTGTGCAAAATGGTGGATGTGACAGTTGAGTCACGTGACCTTAGCAGAAATGGCCGGCTGCAACAATAATATCCTACCTCTACCTTATCTGTGGGAATGTCTTTCTATATATGGAATATTTCCTTATATAGGTGATTACATCAGCGCAAAAATTTTGTGACCGAATTTTTTTTGACAGTGTCAGACTGCTTAAAAAATGTGTTTATGAATTTTGAGAAGATGTTTGAAAGTTTGGATATACTACACTTGCAATAGTGATTTTTTTCAAAAATTAAAACCAACAATATGTACATATAGTTCCATGCCATTGATTTGTGGTCTCAGAATATTTTTTTTGTCAATGCTGCCAGATCCTTGTGCAAAATGGCGAGCGTGACACTTGAGTCACGTGACCTTAGTGGAAACCGTTTGTCCGCTACCTTACAACAATACCTCATGTCGGAACATAATTTTCAAACTGTACAACTCAGGTAATACCCAGTGAGAGAATGTTCATTGCCTCATACATTAGCTGAAAACGATTTGATATATTACATCCTTAGCTGAGCCCCAACGTACCCGAAGCTCTTGTATGTTATGTTGTCATATGAATTATGGAATTCTACATGCTTATTTTGTTAGACCCCTCCTCACACTGGACTACTTTGGATTGACCTTTGTAATAGTGAAATCAACGGAAATTCACTGATACCAAAAGCTTAGAAAACAAAATTCCTCAGGAAGAGAAGATGCAACATTATGACTGAAGGCTCCTGTGGTCCATGTCTGAGCATGACTTGTAATGAAGAATTTAAGCAGAATGTCCCTCCTCTTCTCTCCCAGGTGCAAAGCATTCATCAAGGCTAGATCAAAGATATAAGCATATCAATGTTGGGGAAAAAGGTGACATACCCCAAATATGTCGATTTTTTTATCCTTCCCATATAGTCTGCCATGTATTCAAAAACAGTGTTAAGTCCACGTGTCAGGCGCTTAGCTAGCACTTCCGAAGGGGTTATCCAGGTTAGCATGAAGGTCCGTAACGGGGCCGAGGACCGAGACGGAAGTCGGACGGACTACGGACGGGGGATGGAGGCACCGGGAACTTAGGGTAGGTCGCGGAATGGTTCAATCCGGTCACTGAGGTGTTCGAGGTCGAAGGGACTTGGCTTCAACTTATGTGTTGCGCCCTCCTCAATCGTCTGTCCCTAATTTCGGAAAGGAGGTGGGAGTTTACCGGAAATGAATCGGAAACTGGTGGAAGACTAAATCGCTATTCGTACTAGTGAACAGTCTAGTCGACTGGAAGACTATATACATGTGACTATCCTTGTACTATCTTTGACGGTCATAAAACAAGGGAAAAAGGGAGTACAAGGGGTCAATATAAGGGAGAACAAGGGAGTGAGGTACGCGATAGTCCTACGCGTCGGTTATCAATCGTAATGGAACCTTGATTTTCGGAGTCTTTCGGAGGGTCGGATTCGCGGTCTTCGGAGGGTCAGAATCGCGGAACCTCGGAATGTATTTCGGACATCCGGAAATCGGTTGTTCGGGCTTTGGTCGATCGGAAAGGTCCTGGAAACGGTGCGGGTGGTTGTGGGGTTTAATGTGGGTTTGTTTGGCTGCATGGGCCATAACAAACAGTCCCCAATCTGCTCTTCCCAAGTTAATCAGATTTTTACAATGCATGATCCAAAAAGCAGATTGAGGGCTTATTTTCAAATGCATGGTGGACTATACACAAAGAGAAGAAAAAAGTCAACATATTCGGCTTGGGATAAACCAATATATTCATTTTTTCCCCCTTCCCATATAGTCCACCGTGTATCTGAAAACCAGTCCTCGATATGCTTTTCAGATCTTTCATTGTAAAATCTGACATGACAAGCTCGACAATGCCTCTATCACCAGAGACCTGAACTGGTCAAAAAGAGAGTTGAGATCAGTGTGAGGGCAACCCCAGTGGTGCTTAAGAGCAATCACACAGTGCCTAGGAATGGGGGATTTCCTAAGGGTTAGCTCTCTAATTATGTAGATGAAGGAAAGGGGTTTGCACTTAACAATGGGGGATTCTAAGAGGAAAGGCTGAACCCCTTACTAGTGAATCTGGTGCTCTATATACCCTATACCCATGCACAGCTTCCCCAACTTACCTTACCCTTCCATTGGGTCCGGTGGTATGTTCAACCGGACACTATATACCCTAGACCCATACACCGCTTCCCCAACATACCTTACCCTTCCATTGGGTCTGGTGGTATGTTCAACCGGATGCTCATGGGCCGGACACCAGATGTCTGGTTCCAGGCTTTAGGCCCTCAGTTTGGTACACAGCAAGGATGTCAGTCATTAATTTGAACTTAGGGAGGTACACTCTGAATCTTCCCACTGCTTGGCATGTCCCTCTCTTTGGCCATCAGTCCCTGGCCCCTTCACTCTACTCTACATCTCACTCTCCCACAGGCATGACCCCCATTGTCTAGGGACCTCAAGGGTGTCAGAACTGCCAAGGCTCCAGGCCAATCCTTCAGTCTGGCTTGTAGGTTTGTGGGCTGAGTTCTTTGGGATCAGTTTAGTAGGAGGAACAGGTCATCCCCTGACAACCAGCCACATCAAGCATCCTCATTAGAATTTCATACAATGGTGATTGAGTCTTGACATTAGACTGAGCAAGCAATCATAGGGATAATGTGCGTGGGATCTCTCAGTGCTGAGCTTGAGCTTGAGAAAAAAAAAAACAAGGTGGCTCTGATGATTTTCTGCTGGTCTAGATGCTAACTGAGTGTATAAGCGATGCTGGTCTTTCTCATATCCAGCTGCCCTTCTGGTCAATAGACCTTTGGCGCTGAAGGTTCATATGCATGGGTGTACAAATATTGCATGGGCTCGAGACCTGGCTTCTCCATGCACCCGGGGGACTGAACATCTTCAAACAGTGAGGCGTGTATTGTAAGATTCCCCCTCTGCAGGTTTGCAATGCTAAACGATCAGCTGAAGAGTCTATCCCACTATAAGGATAGAGATAGCAGCTGTGACCGGATATCACACTTAGGAATGGCGTTCAGGATATTGACATTACCCTGAGCATCTGCAAATGAAGACCAACTCGTGGCTCAACAAATAAGCTTATGGATTGTGTGTCCTGTTTGCAGTCAAGGTTATGCCCTCCGACGGAGATGTTGACTGTGGATTACTGTAAATTGCAAGAATTCTGATATCGCCTGATAATGGCTCTCAGTAATGATGGAGGTATATGATATCGCCTGATAATCGCTGTCAGTGACAATGGGAGTATACTAGATCGAGAACAGGAAGCTGTAAGGTCCACTCGCAGATGCGATACCGGTGCCAGAATGTGGGTGACTTTCTTTGGCTGTGTCCTTGTACTTTCTTTTGTGTACTCAGAGTGCCTGTACCACCTAATTGACCCATCTTCAACACGCACCTTTTGCCCCAAAATGTTTATTACCATAATTGGAACGCGTGCGTCAGGCAGGTCCACAGTGCAACAATACCTCATGTCGGAACATAATTTTCAAACTGTGCGACTCAGGAAACACCAACTGAGAGGATGTTCATTACCTCAAAGCTGAAAGTACATTAACTGAAACGATACGATTTATTACATCCCCTAGCTGAGCCCCAACGTGCCCGAAGTTCTTGTATGTTATGTTGCCCCATGAATTATGGAATTCTACACACTTATTTTGTTAGACCCCTCCTCGCACTGGACTACTTTCGATCGACCTTTGTAAGAGTGAAATAGACGGAAAATTCACTGATACCAAAAGCTTAGATAACAAAATTCCTCAGGAAGAGAAGCTGCCACATTATGACCGAAGGCTCCTGTGGTCCATGTCTGAAGAATGACTTGTAATGAAAAATTTAAGAAGAATGTCCCATCTCTCCTCCCCCAGGTGCAAACCATTCATCAAGGCTAGATCAAAGATATAAGCATATCAATGTTGGAAAAAAAATCGACATACAGTATAGTAGACCTCCTTGATACAGGATACCTCCTTGATACAAATTGATTTTTCAAGGTCAATTCTCATTCCAGTAATACAGAATTTTGCGCATAGAATCTACTATATATAAGCAACATCTAAGCCAAACCACACAGGGGAGGGAGAAGAATTGCATTCAGGAGGAATTTATTTTCATTTAAATTTACTCAATTTTGATAACATACAATCTTAAATCAGTGATTGCTGAGAGATTTTGTCATAGAGTGTTCACATTAAGGAAGCTATTCATCTCCTATTGCTAATTACAAAAACTCCGAGTGGGATTTGACCTAAATTGACCTTAATCTGGCCACAAAGACATTGGGGTTACCAAAGCGTGACATGTAACATTTAATAATACATAAGCAGGTTCCCATCTCTTCTCATCATCAACTCCACATGAAAAAAAGCACAATGCCAAACAGGAGTCTATCAGAGAATGTCAAGAATCAAAAAAGGCACCATGCTAATGAGCAAAGGCTTTCTGATACAGTTAAAGTGTACAAAGAGGTGCAGACAGGTTATTCAACAAAGAAATCATTGCAAGAAGTTACTCACAAATTTGGAGTGGACTTTAATGTTGTGAATTATTGAGCAGAAAAATACACATTTTTAACGATTTTTACGAAACTTACAATCCTTATGACAAGTTTACGAATGAATATATTCAAGCCACAGTCATGGTGTATTACCATGATTTTTCTGCAATATTATCCGATGGATCCATGTCACCAAGCATGCATACATGCGCAATATGCACACAATTTCAGTATTTTGTGCCGATTTTAACGACATCGAGCCTATATGGCTATCTACTTTGATACGATATTCAAGATGCATCATCACTATTATTCTAGTATTTTTCCATATTTTTCAGATCACTATATCGATTTCTATTACAATTTTCCCTACCGACAGCCCCGTGTGACATCACATGCAGTCACACGTTCCAACGGACAAACATACAAAGGTAGAGTATTACAATATCTCATACCAGTTATTAGATACTGTAGTACTTTATCTATTAATATATTGTACTAACAAACACTCACACAAGTGTGAAAATCAGTTATAGGTTATCGAAGATGTATCGCCGCCGGTGCTTATGTCAAAAGACATTCGTTATTCATCATGGTTTCTCCTACCGACTTCTATTCTACAAGACGTCTATCTGTCAAGATTCGGTAACGCCGAAATATCGGTTAAGTCCTGCAAACCGTTACGGGGTGGCTAGGCTTCAACGTGCTCGTGCGTTGCGCCCTGCTGTTCTGTGCGTGCCACTAATTTGGATAGTGAGAGGAGCCTCGAGAGGATGCCAAGGGCGTCGGCTCAAGCAAAGGACTTTAGGAATAGGGAGCGGACAAAGGGGTGCAAATCAATTGATATTCTGAGTGAAGAACTATCTACATACATCCCGCTACTTTTATAGTTAAGAAGCAAGATGTGGAACAGGGTGGCATAAGGAATGGAAACAATAAGGTATGAGGCAACCACATGGAGACATTGTCCACAGTGATCAGAAATAGAATAAGGAATGTAAGCGGAATTAGAATAATAGAGTATGGCTGAAAATAAGATAATGAAATGGTGGGCGGGAATAGAACAATAGAGGACGGCCTAAGATAATACAATGGCAATGGCCAGGACAATAAGTGGCCATCATGTTGTTCGGGGGAAACGGGTTAAGGAGTGGATAGGGGGTGAAAGAACAATGAAAGGGGATGCACGAGAGGAGTGGTCCATACAATGTACCGGGTGTATTGAGCTGAGGTCGCGCGGTAGTGCAAGATGATGTGGGTAAGGGCCAGTTGGTCGGTATTCCCGAGTGAGTCGGTGCTCGGTGTTGCGGACTTGACACTATCTTATCATCCTATTAACCTCCCACTCGAGTTCCTATCTGTTCTGACTACCACAAAACAAAATAATCACCTCCATCCCAATTAGGATGAAGCAAAGTGCCCGTTCACCAGCATATGGTCGTTGGACTGGCTTGAGCATGGCACAATATTCTCCTTAACAAAAGTGTTCGCTTTTGTGGCACATAGTTCATATGTATGCTTTCTATTATATTTCGATGTGTTTTTCTCCCCCAATCCCTTGTATAAAATATTTTCCTTCATGATGTCATATGTGCATCATTTTCTCATGTAACCTTGTCTCTCTGAGTTTCTTTACCTCCTATGTGGATCATATATAGTGTATACATTGTAAAAACATAAATGTAACCAAATTTTTCATCTTCCATTGCCTCAGAAATTTAAAATCTTTATTTTCTTTATTTTCTGCTTAAATTGCAGAGTTTTCTTTATTTTCACTCCACATTTCCGGCTCTTAATTCTGTCATTCAATACTCTCAGTAGACACATAAATGATAAAGGATCATCAATGCTCAAATTCAATTCTACAAAACAGAGGCTTACAGTTCAAGAGGAAAAAACTCTTGTCACATTTATCACAGTATCAGCCAGTCATGGGTTTCCCCTAACTCACAGACAAATTGAGCAGTCAGCAAATGCAATCCTCGAAACCAAAGAAGGTCCTTCCTTCACCAAAGTTGGAAAGAAGTGGGTCTTTAATTTCCTTGAGCATCATCATGAGAAGTTACAAACATACTGGAGTAAACCTCTTGACACACAGTGAGCTAAATCATTGAACCCTGGTGCAGTAAAATCATGGTTTGTGTCAAGCGTCGGGTTACTGATGGACTTTGGTACTGCCGAGGGGTGTTGTCAAAAGGTCGGGCAGACTATGGCCAAGTCCTGCAGGCCAAGAGTAGTGGCATTGGCTTCAACATACTCGTGCATTGCGCCCTACTTGCCATGCATGCCACTGTATTTGTAACAGATGGATACTCAGGGGGATGCTGAGGATGCCGGCCCAAGTCGAGGACTTAACAGAAGAGAAGAAGGTAGAAGGGCCTAAGCCTAGTCGATACCCAGAATGAGGAAATATGTACATGCATGTCCTACTTATATAGGTTAAGAAGCGACATGTGGAATAAGGAATGTGGGACAACAAGGTATGCAGAGCATGTGGTTATTGTCCACAATGAATAAAATTAGAACAAGGAATGCAAAGTGGGGATAGAACAATAAAGGGTAGGATAATAGAGTTGTGACTCAAGATAGGACAATAAGGAGTGGCCGAGTATAAAACAATGGAGTCATGACCGAGGATAATACAAGGACAGGAAGTCCCGAGGTGAAATGGACTGAGGAGTGTGGATGGCGGATGTGCCGAGCCAAGGCCGGTGCACCAAGTTGATGAGATTATGAGCAAGTACAGTAGGATTGAAGAATTCTCTAGGCAGCTATTTTAT
>QLPG01001317.1:0-39115 GCA_003314385.1 Gomphus sp. MG54 | reverse complement strand
TTTATCGAAATCTAACCTCTTTCCACTCCAGCAAACTCTCCCAACTGTTGCAGTGGCCAGTTCAACACTCCTGCTACGTGTCCGCCCTCTGGAGTCGGTAAGCTGGTGTTTCTTTCTCAGTCTCTTTTTTCCTGCTGCGACAGCGAGTTTTTCATAATACTGATGTATATTTTTCCTTGCAGCATTTTATTCCTACTTCAGTACGTCTCACCCCCTCCGTGTTATATTTATACGATTCTTACGACTTTCACTGTAGAGAGTAACTGCCCTAACAGCTACGTCTACGCGTTCGACGAATCGAGCGGTACTGCCATACACACATGCGACTCGTCCTTGAATGCCGATTATACGCTGACGTTTTGTCCGTGAAGGATATATAGTCTTTAAGGGCATCGGATGTGTGGGTGGAGGAAAGGGGATGAGGGTTGAAAATGAGGTTGGTGGTTGCGGGAGAGTGTGGTGGAGTGGTAAAGTATTTTCAAAAAAAAAAAAAAAAACATTTTAGAGATGTATATGACTCTCTTGCGAGATTGATTATTCTTTCGATTATTTTGGATAATGGGAAGTGCAGTTATTGCCGAAGGGTTTTTGTTTTTGTTGGAATTGAAGTTTAGTTTCGTCCGGCTTGTTATTTGGACCTGTTAGACTTGTTCAGCTGGTTGGTATTCTCTCTGATGATCATTGAGTGTCTTTCCTAATATTGTGCATCTTTCCTTCTTTCCTGATATTGAGCATTGACGGATTGGAACAGGGTGCAAAGTCTGGCTAGTATGTTGGATTTCGTTTCGTTTCAAGCGATTTTATCTCTGATATATCCTGGAAGTGTATCGTAAAAACCGCCCTTTGGGAAAGGTGGTCATGATGACTGGTGAAATGCTTGGGCACTGCAATTTTTTTTCTTCATCCATATATAGTGTTCCGTTCTTTGAATTTGTTTTAGCTATGAGGTATAGTACCCTGTCTATGCTGTATAAGAGTGCGCAGTAGTATACACTAAAAAACCAGTCTATCTACTTTAATTCTCTCACTACTGAGTCTTAAGTGCTCGCCATTCATCATCGTCTTCCTGATTAGGAAAGACTCCATCACCGTCTGAGTCTTGCACACCTAATGATATGTCTGTAGCGATAACAATACATCTAGCCCTCGAAATCTCCAGTATTATTTTTATACTGTGTCTGTGTTTCAGATACTACAGTTTTAAATTGATTCTATTCACAGCTTGGCTACTGAGTAACAAGGATCATAAGCCAAGAAAAATAGGGAGACATAGAGCTTAGGTATGGACACTATTAAAAGATGTAATGACCAGATGTGAGCCAAGAAGCAGAACTAATGAACTGAAATAAACTGAGGTATTTGAGGGACTGAGTTACTTTTACCGATGCATAAGCATACGAGAACTTGAAAAAAGGTGGCTATCGATGGTCGCCCTGATAAGTCGAACTAATTGAATGGTGTTTGAGGCCGCTTTTATCTCTCATTGGCTTGCTATCGGTCTTTGAAGATGATGAGAAGCAACCAACACGATTTCCAATCCAATTCGACAAAGCGTGCAAGCAACAGAAATATACAGACGATACGATTGACAAACAAAAAAAAAGAAAGGGAGGCGCACAGGGAGAAAAACAAGAGCAACCCAAACAGCAAGATCCAGGGCAAATGAAACAGACAGTCTAAACTGTGCTGAAGAACGTGTCCTAACCTTCTTCAAAAATAAAGCACCCCTTCGAGACGTTCTGTACCAGCTCAACACTCCGCTTATTGGGTGGTGTCCGGGGCCCCGCGAAAGAAGCGGCGGCGGAAGATCTGGAAGAGGAAGTAGATCAGGGACCACCAGCGGAAGGTGATGCAGACGTGCACCCCAGACGCAGCAAACAGACGGGCGGCACATAGATGGGATCTCAAGTCTGATCTTAGAAGAATAAAAATCACGCATAAACATCTCACATCTGGGAGATAAATAAAACTGACCGATCAACCATCTTCGCACTCATAGTCCTGCGCTCGTGAAAAATCACTGCGTAGAACTGCTTTAAAGCAACAATGCCATCATCCGACTCGACTCGACAACAGTATAACCCCTCAACCTTCGGGAATCGATCAGCATTGAGCTTCTTGGCCAGCGAAAGAAGAAGCCAACGAGGATCTCGTTATGGATCCGGCGGTGAGAGATAGTGCAGACATGCTTGCAGAGGCAAGCTCCTCCCAGTCATCAGTCAGATAGATGGAAGCATTTGGATGTTCTGCGGCGGTATCGCACTGAGCCTTCGGGGTTCTTGTATTTTCCCCCTTCGTTCACATCCGCAGTCTTGGCGACTTTACGGGGACGCTGAGCTTCTTCTTCGTCTTCCTCTTGCTCATCAGCATCATGAGCGTGGCCATAGACACTCTCCTCGTGAGACTCCCGACGACGCTTCTGACGACGCTGCCCAACCTCAACATCACATGTTCTATCCACTTCCATGTTGAGATCTTCCCCAGTGGCGAACGTAGGCTGCGATCCACCAGTTCGACCAGGCTCAGGCACCAGCGTCGCATTGTCCAGTGAGGTATGGTGGCCGAATATCGTCGCGGGGGAGTATTGGACAGTGGCCGAGGGCAATGCACCGGGTACAGGGGTCGGACCATGTTGGGTCAAGAGCACCATGCCGCAGCGGGATGTCGTAGCTGGTGAGTGTCGCACCGAGGCTGACTGGACTGCAGCAGGTTGATAAGTTCTGGACTGCCCAAACAGGTCCTCCCATGAGGGTGCCTGGCAGCGACGGCGGGATGTTGTCGCAGTTGAGAGCACAGAGTAGGGGGCCGCCGAGGACTGAAAACGGGTCGAATCCACCTGCACCTGATACTGATTAAGACATGATGGTAAGCACAGTGATTGCATGTTCCCTCAACGATTGTCGCTCACCAGTTGACAACCACGCTCAAGTTCTGCAATGTCGGCGAAGTCGTTCAACGGGATCGCGTGTCGTGGAACAGGGCACAAGACCTTCTTCCGGGTCGACACGTTTGGCAAGGCTGGGCGACTGGGCAACGTGCGCGCCATAAGTCGCGGTGCGCCTGGTGGCACCAGTGGGGATGAGGGTACAGCGCTGTGAAGGTGAAGATGAGTATCCCTATATTTGAAAAGGTAAGGAAGGCATACCTTGACGGTTGAGGGTGGGACACGACCGGAGGAAGCTCTGGGGAGGAGGGGAGGGAGTCAGAATCAGAGGGCCAGACCGCAAGAACAAGTCGAGGCGGAACTGGGCTCGACGACGCGTTGGTGGTTGCCACAGGATGGGATGTCCCTGAGGGTCTGCTCGAGGATTGGCCGTCGCGAGAAGGTGGTGGCGAGGACGAAATAAAAGCCTGTGCGGGATGAGGAGAAGATACACCAGTATCTATTTTCCGTACGGGTACCCGTGAGTCTCCAGTGTCCTCACCACGATGATCCCTGGCAATGATCGAGGTTGGGGACCTGCGACCATCGAAAAAAGCCAGGAATTTGGTTATCATTGAATCTCTGAGAGAAAAAGTCGAATTTCTGAGCTCAGCCATGGTGGTGGTTTCTCACTATCTGTGGGAATTCCGGCTGATAGCCGCTGACAGTTTATATAGACTACGGACGACAAAGGCTGGTTTTCAGAGGTTGAAGATGCGCTTGTTGATGATGAACTCACTGACGTGTCAATTTTGACGAACGAAAGCGAGAATGCTTCGCTTATTGAGCATGAAGGACTTCCAGTTGACGAGCAACTGGAAGATGCATATGCTGTTAGCGCAAACCCTGAAAGACCAGCGAACTCACCTCGCATGGAAGTATATGACTCTGGATGTACTCGGCACATCACTCCCTATCGCGATGCAGTAACGAACTTCACTGCAACCCCTCCAAAGATGTTCCAAGCAGCTAATAAGCAGAGTTTCAACGCGGTTGGAACAGGAGAGATGATAATCGACATACCTAACGGTGCCGATATCTCTCAGTTACGACTCACTGAGGTGCTCTATTCACCTGAAGTCGGTTATACACTTGTTTCTATCGGACACCTTCATCAAACCGGACTGTCTGTCATGTTCGGCGATGGGAAATGCACTGTAAAGTCGAGCGATGGAAAACAGATTGGCCAGATACAGAGATCTAGCCATGGCCTGTACCGGGTCACGCATGATACCGATGCAGCAAATTCTGCTATTGAGGTGCTAACACTTGATCAGTTCCACCGTCGCATGGGTCATATCTCACCTGAGACAGCAAAGAGACTCGTTGCTAGAGGTTTTGTTACAGGAATTTGCATCACGATAGGGAGTGATGTGCCGAGTACATCCAGAGTCATATACTTCCATGCGAGGTGAGTTCGCTGGTCTTTCAGGGTTTGCGCTAACAGCATATGCATCTTCCAGTTGCTCGTCAACTGGAAGTCCTTCATGCTCAATAAGCGAAGCATTCTCGCTTTCGCTCGTCAAAATTGACATGTCAGTGAGTTCATCATCAACAAGCGCATCTTCAACCTCTGAAAACCAGCCTTTGTCGTCCACTGCATCTCCTTCCTCATGCTCGGAATCGGAATCGGAGTCAGATGTGTATATCAGTGGTGGCATCAGGGCATCATTGTCATCCAAGTTGACTGCGAGGAAGGCAGCCTTGCTTTCATGGTCAGACTCGACAGCGGCATTGGCAGAGCCACCATTGTTAGGTGAGTGGTGTTTCTTATTATCAGCAACCTTGGCAGGCTTAGGACATTTGTTTCTGAAGTGTCCTTTATCTCCACAGTTCCAACAGGTCCCAGGCACTTTTTGCGGAGTGCGTCCCCCTTTCCCATTTGAAACTACTGACAAAGCTTCATCCTTTTCAGTTCCTTTGGGGGTGCTTGCATTGCGACGAGCGCGTTGAGCTTGATGGCGCTCATACTCTTCTGATGTGAGCGCAATGAGCTCATCGGGGTCAATCGTTTTTGACAAGCTGTATAATTTGGCTCCAGCAAGCAAATTTGACGCAAAGTGTCAAGTACACGTACCGAGGCCCGATAATTCGCCAGTGCCAACCGAACAACCACCCTACGTCCATGTACAAGCATCCACGCAGCATGCGTAACACTTGATACACCGGTCTCTGCTCGGTACATCCGCCATCCACATTCCTCGGTCCGTTTCACCTCGGGACTTCCTGTCCTTGTACTATCCTCGGTTACCAGCCTTGTCTTATAGTCTGGCACCTCCTATTGTCCTATCTTCGGGCACATTCTATTATCCTGTCTTTTATTGTTCTATCCCCGCTTTGCATCCCTTGTTCTAATTTTGTTCGTTGTGAACAATGACCACATGCTCTGCATACCTTATTGTCCCACATTCCTTATTCCACATGTCGCTTCTTAACCTATATAAGTAGGACATGGATGTACATACTTCCTCATTCTGGGTATCGACTAGGCTTAGGCCCTTCTACCTTCTTCTCTTCTGTTAAAGTCCTCGACTCAGGCCGGCATCTTCAGCATCCCCCTGAGTATCTGTCTGTTGCAAATACAGTGGCACGCACGGCAAGTAGGGCTCAACGCACGAGTACATTGAAGCCAACGCCACTACTCTTGGCCTGCAGGACTTGGCCATAGTCTGCCCAACCTTTCGACAACACCCTTCGGCAGTACCAAAGTCCATCAGTATCCGACTCCTGACACAAAGGCAGATAGGTGAGGGGGTAGGGACTTGATAATAGTGGAACGGTAGTCTTTCTCTTCGATGTTCACCCCGTAAGTTGCTAGTTCCTCCTTTTTGACTCGGAGGTTGTCTAGAAATTCACAGATGTTTGCTTTGTCAGGACATTTCAACTCCATGAACTGGGAGCGCAAATCGGCCTGAGGGAAGGCCCCTTTGGTTGAGCACTCGGTTTGTATCAAGTCCCATCGGTCTTTGAGGGATGTTTTGCTGTGGACTCGTATGAGGGTTGAGTCCAGGATACGGTGAGTGAGCAGGGCTTTCGCTAAACGGTCACCCTTTGTCCACTGAGCAAGGGCCGCCTCTTCTTTAGCAGTAGGAGGTGAGCTGAGAGTGGGACAGGCAGCAGTACCATTGAAATATCCCCACAAGCCCTTGGCCTCGATGGCGTCCTGGAAGCGCATGGTAAATGCCGTCCAGTTCAAACCATTTGGCATGAGCTTCGGGACTGAGGATGGGAGGATATTGGTGGTGGTTAGAGCTGTTGTGGACATTGGAGTGGGAAAGGTTCAGGAGGTAACTCTTAGGTATGTGAGCGGGAGCGGGGCCCAATAACCTGTGACGATAACAAGAAACTATACGACAAGATCTCAGTGTTTGCGCGATGTCAAACCACTGTATATTCACCTATACAACAAGATCTACTCAAGTACAGGTGAGCAGAATACAATACGGGAATTTGATGATGTCTTACCTCAGTGTTTGCGTGATGTCAAACCACTGAGGGAGACTGTACAAGAACTGTAGCTACTTATAATACTTGGAAACAATAAATTGAATTAAAAGTATAATAAAAAGAGTGTCTTGCAACTGCGCAAGACTTAAAACGGCCAACAATGGCCTTGCTTACTAATCGGGGATTTCGGCGGTTTGCATTTCCAACAGCATGTCATCAAGCTAGAAGACAAAGGGCCCCACAAACAAATAAGATCATGATCCACGACCAGCTGGAAACAAAAAAAAACAAATATAAGAATAAGCACATTACATAACAGAAGGGGTAGAGGCCACACCGGTACCTCGGGACCGAAGTTTGACCGCAAGTTGTTGTCCTAGAGAACACAAATTCAAAGAGATCGAGGAAGAAGAAAAAAACTCAAGGGGTTAATGGAGGGAATAAGTCTTAGGTGTTATATTATGATGATTTGATGGTGTAGGATGAGGCGCGTCGTATGTTCGTGACCGAGAGGAAAGAACATCTGAAGAAACCGGATAATAGAATGCAACGGCAAGGGGCATCAGATGAGGAACACCGAGACCAAGTTCAGCGAAGATGCGAAGCATAGTGATCTTTTGGGTGCATCGCCGAGAAGCAGTGCATGAAGGGATGCAATAATAATTCCTGCAGTGTGACCCCTAAAGTGAGAGAATACAGGCAGGCCATTACGATGAATTAGCATAGGGTCCAAGATTTTACAGAGATATGATGATCGAAATCGGGATGCCAAATATTGAGTTGCGACAAACTCCGCCACCCAGGTCGCCGCAGGGGCTCGGAGCGGAAAAAACTTTCGACTCAGAACGCCGTCCCAATGTTCCAGGGACTGCTGGAATAGCACGGAATAGATGGTGCACGTGGGCGGTATGTAGCTGTGAGATGTAGGAAGAGGGTGCAGGGTCCGGTCAGGATAGCGCGAGGAGAATATTAACTCAATACAGAGAAGGAATAGAGCGATAGATCTATAGTATGGAGAACCCGTTAATTAATAATTTGGGCAGACAATTCATGAGCGCCAGCTGACAGCTGAATATTCATTAAGCAAGACGACCGACCAGTGAATCCCCTCCTATGGCTTGATGCTGGATTGAAGTACTACTATTCGACCAAGTGGTGGGCACACCAAACAGCGGGTATGTGTCAGAGAGAAATGGCCAAGTCAACATCAAGATTCGCGATCAGCTCGACACCCCAAATATTATATGTATTATAACCGCAAAGGCAAATAAACAAGAGAGATAACTTTGGCAAGAAAGGGAAGACACATTTTATTTTAAAGTGCGAAGCTCGCTTGTTGTGTTTTGAAGCTCCGTCCGTAGTCTATATAAACTGTCAGCGGCTATCAGCCGGAATTCCCACAGATAGTGAGAAACCACCACCATGGCTGAGCTCAGATCTTCGACTTTTTCTCCCAGAGATTCAATGATAGCCAAATTCCTCGATTTTTTCAATGGTCGCATGTTCCCAACCTCGACCATAGCGAGTGATCGTCAGCGAAACGACACTCGAGGCTCACGGGTACCCGTACGGAGAATAGATACTACTGTATCTTCTCCTCATCCCACACAGGGTTTTATTTCGTCCTCGCCACCTTCTCGCGTCGACGGCCAATCCTCGAGCAGACCCTCAGGGACATCCCGTCCTGTGGCAACCACCAACGCCTCGTCGAGCCCAGTTCCGCCTCGACTTGTTCTTGCGGTCTGGCCCTCTGATTCTGACTCCCTCCCCTCCTCCCCAGAGCTTCCTCCGGTCGTGTCCCACCC
This sequence comes from Gomphus sp. MG54, assembly GCA_003314385.1. Taxonomy (NCBI): domain Eukaryota; kingdom Fungi; phylum Basidiomycota; class Agaricomycetes; order Gomphales; family Gomphaceae; genus Gomphus; species Gomphus sp. MG54. The sequence goes on along the minus strand of QLPG01001317.1, from coordinate 30,940 downwards.
TCAACGGTCGAGGTAAGTCGTCCTTACCTTTTCAAATATAGGGATACTCATCTTCACCTTCACAGCGCTGTCCAATCATCCCCACTGTTGCCGCCAGGCGCACCACGACTCATGGCGCGGACGTTGCCCAGTCGCCCGGCCTTGCCAAACGTGTCGACCCGTAAGAAGGTCTTGTGCCCTGTTCCACGACACGCGATCCCGTTGAACGACCTCGTCGACATTGCGAACCTTGAACGCGGTTGTCAACAGGTGAGCGACAATCGTTGAGGGAGCATGCAATCACTGTGCTTACAATCATGTCTTAATCAGGATCAGGTGCAGGTGGATTCGACGCGTTTTCAGTCCTCGGCGGCCCCCTACTCTGTGCTCTCAACTGCGACAACATCCCGCCGTCGCTGCCAGGCACCCTCATGGGAGGACCTGTTTGGGGAGTCCAGAACTTATCAACCTGCTGCAGTCCAGTCAGCCTCGGTGCGACACTCACCAGCTACGACATCCCGCTGCGGCATGGTGCTCTTGACCCAACATGGTCCGACCCCTGTACTCGGTGCATTGCCCTCGGCCACTGTCCAATACTCGCCCGCGACGATATCCGGCCACCATACCTCACTGGACAATGCGACGCTGGTGCCTGAGCCTGGTCGAACTGGTGGATCGCAGCCTACGTTCGCCACTGGGGAAGATCTCAACATGGAAGTGGATAGACCATGTGATGTTGAGGTTGGGCAGCGTCGTCGGACGCGTCGTCGGGAGTCTCACGAGGAGTGTGTCCAAGGCCACGCTCATGATGCTGATGAGCAAGAGGAAGGTGAAGAAGAAGCTCAGCGTCCCCGTAAAGTCGCCAAGACTGCGGATGTGAACGAAGGGGGAGAATACAAGAAGCCCGAAGGCTCAGTGCGATACCGCCGCAGAAAATCCAAATGCTTCCATCTATCTGACCGATGACTGGGCGGGGCTTGCCTCTGCAAGCATGTCTGCACTACTTCTCACTGCCGGATCCATAACGAGATCCTCGTTCGCTTCTTCTTTCGCTGGCCAAGAATCTCAATGCTGAGCGATTCCCGAAGGTTGAGGCGGTATACTGTTGTCGAGTCGAGTCGGATGATGGCATTGTTGCTTTAAAGCAGTTCTACGCAGTGATTTTCACGAGCGTAGGACTATGAGTGCGAAGATGGTTGATCGGTCAGTTTTATTTAACTCCCAGATTGGGTGAGATGTTTATGCGTGATTTTTAAAGCAGTTCTACGCAGTGATTTTTCACAAGCGCAGGACTATGCGTGCGAAGATGGTTGATCGGTCAGTTTTATTTATCTCCTAGATTGAGTGAGATGTTTATGCCTGATTTTTATTCTTCTAAAATCAGACTTGTGATCTGATCCCATCTATGTGCAGCCTCTCCGTTTGCTGCATCCGGGGTGCACGTCTGCATCACCTTCCGGCGGTCCCTGATCTCCTTCCTCCTTCAGATCTTCCGCCGCCGCTTCTTTCGCGGGGCCTCGGACACCACCCAATAAGCTGAGTGTTGGGCTGGTACAGAACGTCTCGAAGGGGTGCTTTATTGTTGAGGAAGGTTAGGACACGTTCTTCAGCACAGTTTAGACTGTCTGTTTCATTTGCACTGGATCTTGCTGTTTGGGTTGCTCTTGTTTTTCTCTTTGTGCGCCTCCCTTTCTTTTTTTTTGTTTGTCAATCGTATCGTCTGTATATTTCTGTTGCTTGCACGCTTTGTCGAATTGGATTGGATTTCGTGTTGGTTGCTTCTCATCATCTTCAAAGACTGATAGCAAGCCAAGGAGAGATAAAAGCGGCCTCAAACACCATTCAATTAGTTCGACTTATCAGGGCGACCATCGATAGCCACCTTTTTTCAAGTTCTCGTATGCTTATGCATCGGTAAAAGTAACTCAGTCCCTCAAATACCTCAGTTTATTTCAGTTCATTAGTTCTGCTTCTTGGCTCACATCTGGTCATTACATCTTTTAATAGTGTCCATACCTAAGCTCTATGTCTCCCTATTTTTCTTGGCTTATGATCCTTGTTACTCAGTAGCCAAGCTGTGAATAGAATCAATTTAAAACTGTAGTATCTGAAACACAGACACAGTATAAAAATAATACTGGAGATTTCGAGGGCTAGATGTATTGTTATCGCTACAGACATATCATTAGGTGTGCAAGACTCAGATGGTGATGGAGTCTTTCCTAATCAGGATGACGATGATGAATGGCGAGCACTTAAGACTCAGTAGTGAGAGAATTCAAGTAGATAGACTGGTTTTTTAGTATATACTACTGCGCACTCTTATACAGCATAGACAGGGTACTATACCTCATAGCTAAAACAAATTCAAAGAACGGAACGCTACATATGGATGAAGAAAAAAAATTGCAGTGCCCAAGCATTTCACCAGTCATCATGACCACCTTTCCCAAAGGCCGGTTTTTACGATACACTTCCCAGGATATATCAGAGATAAAATCGCTTGAAACGAAACGAAATCCAACATACTAGCCAGACTTTGCACCCTGTTCCAATCCGTCAATGCTCAATATCAGGAAAGAAGGAAAGACGCACAATATTAGGAAAGACACTCAATGATCATCAGAGAGAATACCAACCAGTTGAACAAGTCTAAAAGGTCCAAATAACAAGCCGGACGAAACTAAACTTCAATTCCAACAAAAACAAAAACCCTTCGGCAATAACTGCATTTCCCATTATTCAAAATAATCGAAAGAATAATCAATTTCGCAAGAGAGTCATATACATCTCTAAAATGTTTTTTTTTTTTTTTTTTTTTTTTTTTTGAAAATACTTTACCACTCCACCACACTCTCCCGCAACCACCAACCTCATTTTCAACCCTCATCCCCTTTCCTCCACCCACACCTCCGATGCCCTTAAACACCGTATATCCTTCACGGACAAAACGTCAGCGTATAATCGGCATTCAAGGACGAGTCGCATGTGTGTATGGCAGTACCGCTCGATTCGTCGAACGCGTAGACATAGCTGTTAGGGCAGTTACTCTCTACAGTGAAAGTCGTAAGAATCGTATAAATATAACACGGAGGGGGTGAGACGTACTGAAGTAGGAATAAAATGCTGCAAGGAAAAATATACATCAGTATTATGAAAAACTCGCTGTCGCAGCAGGAAAAAAGAGACTGAGAAAGAAACACCAGCTCACCGACTCCAGAGGGCGGACACGTAGCAGGAGTGTTGAACTGGCCACTGCAACAGTTGGGAGAGTTTGCTGGAGTGGAAAGAGGTTAGTTTTCGATAAACGTAACACAGATCGAGGGAAGTTGCGAGAGGTGAAGGGAATGCAGGAAAGGGAGAAAAGAATAGGATGGAGCTGGAATTCCCAATTCCAAATACCCATTCCACTCCGCATCCTTACCCCTCCTCCTCATTCAAATCTCAAAACTCACTTGGATTCCCATCAAGATTCGCAGAACACGCGCTCTTGCATCCGACAGGAAAGCCTGTAGAGTCGAAGGGGCCTTTCAGAGGGGCCGGGCCTGTATGAAGGGAAGTGTGAGTGCTTGTGAGTAGAAATGGACGTGAAGATATGGAAAGGGAATGCAATATCCGAGCATTTCCCGAAAAAGATAGAGTGCGTGGCAATGTGGCGATAGACAGGAGGGAGATGAATGGGGAAGGAAAGATATTTGTGGCAAAATACAACAAAGGGTAATTGAATTATCACTCACAATTTGGACCAAGATCAACCGGACAGTCTGCCACAGGACACCCCACGTTGTTCGTGATTCGCAGCGGAAGATTATATCCATCGACCAAGGACGCTGTTGTTCAAAATCAGTCAAAATCATCCATTGCGAACACATTCTCCGAATATCCCCGCACTTCAAAAAAAAAGAAAAGAATAACAAGCTTCACGCCGCAAAATGAAATAGCAATTCCCATACCACAAAAAGCGATATAACAACAAAACTATCCTCCAAAACGACTCAAGAAAATAAAAATAAAAATAGGCCTACTTACTGTCATAAAAATCAAGATTCCCAGACGCGCTCAGAGTCCACTCGGCAACACTCGCCGGGGGAACGCCTGTCCCTGTATGGGGATCGCAAAGGAGTCCACCTAAGGGAGTGCGTGTTGTATTAGTATGTTGAATTGGGTATTAATATTGATATATGAAATCATGTGAGAGGATGAAGAGACGGGAAGTGCCATGAGGATGATATGACCATGTAAAAGAAAATTATTATAATGAAAATTTACTCACCGTTACACCCGCCATCGAGACACGAGTTCGGACCTGGGTTGGTTGAGAAATCGCAATCGCGGCGCGCCTGCAAAAAAAATATTATTATTATTTTTCAGGCGTAGCGTTCACGAGGGCGTTTAGCATCATTGACGTTTTGCATATATCGGTATTTTGGGAGGGTTAAGCATTTATCGGTATAAGTGGAAAGGAGAATTATCGATACAAGTGAGAGTGGACATGCAATGACAATATCAGCCTCGGACGCAGAATAGTACCAAGAAATGCGCGCGTGGCGTACCCAGATTCTGCCCGATTTCCAGTTATTAGGCACGTTGAAGCTTATGGATGAAAACGCGGCGGCTTCCCAGCTGAAGAAAATTACAAGTGAATGTAAGCATGTCATGTATTCAACAAGCAACAAGGGGGTCATTTTGGTATGTTATCATCTCTCTCCGGCAATTTTCTTTGGAAATATAATAAAATAAAAATTTCTACGACTCACCCTGTGGCTACGTCGGGTGTTGCAGTACCGACGTTGAGGTCCGTGAATACGGCTGGCCTGTAATATTATGATAAGTATGTTTGCACTAGACTTTTCCATTATTATAAAACATGCCAGATGGTGAATGGACAATTGTTCGCGACTGTGAACGTCCTAGCAGTTGCCGAGGTAGCGAAGACGAGGGAAATATAAGCAGCAAGAACAGTAAACATCGTAGAAAGGTTGTTGTCAAGTAAAGCTAAAGCACATGGATGGAATCGCACGTATTATACCAGGAGCATTAGGCGCATTCGCTGGAGGCCAGCTGTTCCGGAAGTCAATGATGCATCCAATCATGGCGATGCAGCTGCGGGGTAGCTCCAGCCACATGATGATAATGACGAATTCGAAACAATTAGGGTACGTTGTGGCGCCGGTAGTGGAGCAAAGAGAATTGAATCTCGTTCCAGAATCAAAGAACGAAACAAATCATCACGTTGCAGCTGCAAGTATAACCCCTTCGAGCATGTAGCTTCGGTCATATGAATAAAAAGTAGGGTATACTGTTGCGCCGGTAGTGCACCATAGAGTACCCTTAGTGCTTAACTGAATGTCGGTCCATGTGATGCACGGTGAAGAGCATTTTGTTGGTTCATTCATAAAGGTCGGAATGACGTATGCGTGCTCGTGCGGAGTCGGCAGGGTCCGCAAGGTCAAGCGTCAATAGCGAATAGCCTGAGCTGGCAACGCGTCGTCGAGGCCGCACACCCAACGCGCCAGTACGTGGTTCTCCGAAACTCCGTGGGTGCGCTCGAAATATTTTCAAAAGCGTCTCCCCTGTTTTGCAACGTAATTATCACGGTCACATAACAAACCGGTGGTGGCAGTGTCAATACCGTCAAGACTCCGTTTGAATTTTACCCAGGACGCTCGTGCAGGTCTTGCAGGATTCATGGTAGTGGAGGATCTGACATCCACCAAGATAACATTAGACTTGGTGACCATAAATAAAAGTTTTTTTACAACATCTGCCCCAAAGTCCCAAGTTCTTTCACCCCTATATCTAAGTGGGGCCACGCGCGCTGATCTCAACAGTTTGCATCACACAGGAATAGCACTACACCCTTAAACCCCCTATCCACTCTTCAAGCAGCAACATCATCACCGCACACGACACTGTATTCACCACCAATCGGAAGTCGTCCCGAAGAAAGGATCGGATTTCCGAATTGGTACTGACGCTAGTGCTAGCGCCTGAAGTAGACGACGGTGTTGCACCCGTACTTGTTGATGATCCTGACGTTGCTTGTGCTCCTGGTGTTGGGCCGGAGGACGGAGTTGTGCCCACGGATAGACCGGATGGGAGCAACGTACCTGAGACGCCAGAGCTGATTGTATTTGTCACATTTCCGGCCCTGAGAGAAAAGAGAAAGGAGGGTGGGGATTAAACCAGTCAAGGCTCGATATTCAAGAATAGAAAGGTGGAAGTAGCGATGGTGGATGAGGGGTGGGTGTACTTCCTCAAGGCAATCGAACACATGAACTAAACCTCATCTTCCCTTCCAAGAAGGACACTCGAATACTTGCTCACCCAGGGCAAAATGTCAGTGTGTAATCCGCATTCCTCGCTGAATCACAGGCCCACAGCGCTGTCCCACTCGACTCGTCAAATGCGTACGCGTAGCTGTTCGGACAGTTCGTCTCTGATTCATCGACAGACCAGGCGAACAACCGACGGCAACATGGTACGGACGTAATGACAGGGGGGTAGAAACGGCAAAAGATGAAGAGGAAGTGGAAAAGGTGAGGTAAAGGGTGTGATAAAGGGTGGAAGTTAATTGAAAGGGCACGAGCATCGGTGTCAAATAAGCAAGTAAATTAAAGTGCTATGGAATAAGTCCTGTATTAATCAAGCGAACCACAAGAACGTACTGAAATAGGAGTAGAACTCTGTAAAATGTGACGTGGCATTTTAGGTCAGTTATGGGCTGGAAGATGGATATGGGACAGGATCTCAATGTGAGGATGGGCGGTAGACGGTAAAGGGAATGGGAGGGAGAAAAAGGAGTGTAGTAGAAATGGAGGCTGACTTACGTACGTCTGACGGGGGACATGTTGCGGCGGTGTTATGCGACCCCGAACAACAGTTTTCGGATTGGCTGAGCAAAAGAACCAAAAAAATAAAATCATTCAATGATTCAACAATTCAAATTTGAATCAAAGTAGATAAAATGAACACAAATATAAACATACCAGGATTCCCATCCAAATTCGCTTGACATGCGCTCCTGCAGCTGACGGGAAACCCCGTCGAGTCGAGCGGGCCTTTCAGAGGAGCGGGACCTGAGTTTTCGATTGAGGGAGGTGAGTATAGTGGCCATCGATGAGCGTGAGATAAAATAACGGTGTACAGCGACCCCGCCACCGTAATGCATTACAACGTTAGATATTAGGTGCTAAGACACATGCCAACACCCGACGCCCAACATCACCAAACTGAGACTTATAAAATAGGAAAAAAAATAAACAAAATAAAACATAGAGGATGTGAAAGAATGAAAGCGAGAGAAATACACACAGTTCGGCCCAAGATCCACTGGACAGTCCGCCACTGGACAGCCAGCATTGTTCGTTATCCGCAAAGGGAGATTGTACCCATCTACGAGAGATGCTTTGAACGGAAAAAGCACAGAAGTTAGTTTATGAGGTTAGCTGAGGTTGAATGGAAATTTTGGATTGCAGTTGAATCCAATTTCGAATGCAATTCGCAATCCCCCCATCCTTAATGCCACAGAACGGACCCAACGATCCTCCCACACACACCAAAAAAGGACGTACTCTCATAAAAATCCTGATTCCCATCCCCGCTCAGCATCCACTCTGCGACGCTAGCAGGGGGACACTGGTCCCAGTATGGGGGTCACATAGAAGGCCCCCTGGGGGTGAGAGTGCGTTAACAAATCGGTGCGTTGGTACATCGTGATCGCATATAATATCACTCACCATTGCATCCTGTAATAATAACTATACGACAATGTCACTCAGTGTTTGCGCGATGTCAAACCACTAAGTATTTACCTATACGGCAATGTCACTGTAGCGTACAGGTAGGCTAAATATAATATGAGAGTCGGATAATATCTTACCTCAGTGTTTGCGGGATGTCAAACCACTGAGGGAGACTGTACATAGACTGTAACTACTTATAGTTTTTGAAGACAATTAATCACATATAAATGGAATAAAAGAATGTCTTGCGGCTGCACAAGATCTAAAACGGCCAATAATGGCCTTGCTTACTAATCAGGGATTTCGGGCACGGCGGTTTGCATTTCCAACACACGAGCCACCCCCTGCCCTCCAGGCAGAGGAGCCAGCCAGCCCAGCAGAGCCCAGCCAAAGCCCAGCAGAGCCCAAGCAAGCCGAGACCCAAGCAGAGCCCAGCCAAAACTCCAATTTTCCAATCCTATGTTCAACACATCTCTATCTATTAATATCTATGAATTGTCCTTGAGTAACACTTCTCTATACACAATATTACTTGTCTTCCTTCCCTCCAGTAACAAAACATGTACTCTTCCCCAATTTGTACCCCTTGATACCCCCACATAAAATTGTCCATGTGAAAACACAGGGTGCCATAAGTCTATTCCCACTGTTCCCAGAGATTGTCCTTGTGACTTGTTTATTGTCATGGAAAATGCAGGCCTCACAGGAAATTGTCACCTGTGTAATTCAAATGGCAATTGCTCTTCACTTGTTGAAGCTGTGATTCTGGGGATAAATGTTATCTGTCCTGCTGATGACCCTGAAATGATCCTCACAAACAGTACCCTGTTGGTCATTTGAACCAAATGAAGTTATGTCCCATTGAAAAGTCCCTGACCTACATACATCTAGAATCCAAAGTAGCATCAAAGGCACTCTAAGCTTGACTTTAAGTTGAGAGGGAGGAAGACCACCCATGTTAATGGACATTACTCACCACTTGCCTGCCATTGAAAAAGTCATCGGCTCATATGCCACTGTAAGTTACAGTATGAACCATGTCTGTGCCAAGTGTCCTCAGTTAAATTTTTCATGTTCCAGTCCCTCAGAACATATAACCGTGCCACTCAACTCAACACCAGTGACGACTTTAAAGATATCAAAGATGATCATGAACCAACAATAATGGCTTCACTGGTGCCATCTGAAGACACTGTTGGCACAATGGCAACAACTTCACCAGTGCCTCTTGCAAATGATCAAGAAACGGAATCAATCACATCACCGTCACCATCCAATTCCTCTGGACACTTGACAGATGATGTCCACTCAGAAATAACAGGCCAAGTTCAACCCTTTTACAGCCATGAGTGCAGTGGCAGTTGATCTCACTGCCCAAAGTGATTACTTGCTCTTTGCCCGAAGCGTATTATCCCTCTCCCACCAATGCATCTTCATTGTCAAACACAGTTTTCCCGAGGGTATGTTGTGACTGCTTTGTAAATGACAACCCGCACTCATGCTCATGTTTATCTTTTTCCATAGATAGACCCAGGAACAGTGGGCCAGTCCTTCTACCTTGCTCCTTGCTCCCCCTCCATCACACTTGTAGATCCCAAGTTTTCTGCCTTCTAGCACTGGCGTCTATTGTCCCCCCATCCTTGAAACCAACAGGATGTTGAGTGCACACAAACTGCAGGCCCAGTGTCAGCCACTTTGCATGACAACAGGGTATCCTCAGTTTTGTCTATATAGTGTTTGATGTAGGTGTTTGCACTTTTTTGATCCCTGGTTGCCAATGTCTGATTTTATATATGATCATGGTACAGTATCTGTCAGAGATGGTGGTTATCGAGAATTGTCTCTGTCCCCCAGGACAAATTAGAGATGACACGACGATACCACCAACTCTCAACTATGTCACCGATGTATCCAAATAGCCGTGTGCACTGACACATGGTTTGAACACATGGTTACATGACAGAGGAGCAGTGGGGAAAGAAAATTTTTGCTTCCTTGTGTTTTTTTCTTCTTTTTTTCTATTCTATTTTTTTTGGAAGGGGTGGCCAATAAAGGGGAGAGGGAGAACAGACTTTCTGTCTTGCCTGATCATCCATCTTTGATGTTTGCCCATATTGTATTTTCAGCCAGTGAAATGTACCCGGTTGGTAGAGTGGCGAGTGCTCTCAACTTCTTCAAATGCCCAGACCTAGGTGTAATAAGTAAGAAAAATGGCAGATTGCCACAAAGAAGTTTGGTTTCCTCACCTGTTCAATAACCCAGGTAGTTTTGCTCTTGGCTGTCTTGCTCCACATTATCATTCATAGCATGTGTTATGGCCCATGCCACCAAATAAACCCACATTACACCCCACAACCACCCGCACTGTTTCCGGGACCTTTCTGATTGCTCAAAGTCTGAATAACCAATTTCCAGATTTCCGATGTACCATTCCAAGGTTCCGTGTTTCCCAACCTCCGAGGATTCCGAAGTCAAGGTTCTGCTCCTTTGATAGATGATGTGCAGGATCATCGCATACCTCACTCCTTTGTTCTTTGTTTTATATTGCCCCTTGTACTCTCTTCACCCCCTTGTCTTTACTCGGTAAAGGATAGTACAAGACTAGATACATGTATATAAGTCACCAGTCGACTGGACTATTTGCCAGTATGAATATCGACTTAATTCTGCGTCGTAGTTTCTGATTAAGTTCCGGTAAACCTTGTGACTCTCTGAAATTAGGGACAGATGATCGAGGAGGGTGCAACACATAAGTTGAAGCCAAGTCCCTGTGACCTCAAACCACTCGTACCACCCTATACTGTGAACAGTCCTAAGACCCTCAGCACTTCCCAACTTTCCATCCCCATTCCGATTCCGATCCCAAGTCCACGACCCTTAGTCCCTCCATCCCTGGAGTACAAACCCCCCCTTTGGAAACCATTTGGAACCCTCCAGAAACCCTTCCGGAAGCCTCTAGCTAAGCGCCGACACGTGGATTTAACAGTATATTTGTACTCCCACTCCTGATCGTCACTAAGCATGAGACCTATCATACGTTCACAAGCCATGCAGACAATTACCCAGGCGTCTGCCTGCCGTGCATCCATCCCCCAAGAACTGCCCGTCCCCGGACCAAGTTTTCAGATGCCTCAGACCCCAGCACACCCCCCAGAGCCTTCTTCCAACTCTGGATTCTCGGATGCAGATCAACACCTGCATTTGAATTTGACCAACCCGTTCCTTGTGAACCACCCCCTGGTGACTCAACAATCGTCACCATTGGAGATGTAGTCCAGTTCAGGACCATCCACAGCAGCACCGTCAGACTCATCGGCACCCCCCTTTGTACCACCACCCTTTGCACCTCCACACGTGGCACCACTGCCTGTAGCACCATCACTCGTTGCACCACCCATCATACCTCCACCTGCTGCACCACCCCCCATCACCCAACCCCATGTTGCACCACCCGCTGCAGCACCGCCGCCTCCTGCACACCCAGGAGGGGCCCCCACCTTAGGACCCAATGTTATGCCTGATCTCACTCAGGCCCTTGTTATGCTGGCAAGCAACTTAGCCAGCCCCAGAAGATCAGCCCCCCACGCCGCCAAGGTCTGGGATCCAGATACCTTTGATGGATCCGATTCAAGGAAACTACAAGCCTTTTTAGTGCAATGTAGACTGAACTTCTGTGACCGCCCAGACACTTTCGACACCGAGAGCACCAAGGTAACCTACGTACTGTCATACCTGACCGGTACCGCCCTGGACTGGTTCAAACCAGCCCTCTCTGCCCCCGACGAGCCAGACTGGCTCCATGACTATGAGGAGTTTGTAAATGAACTCAAAACCAACTTGGCCCCCATGACCCAGAAGGAGAGGCCGAAGCAGACCTCGAGACCCTCCGCATGTGCGATAATCAGCGCAACACAAAATATATACTTGAATTCAATCGACTAGCCACCCGCATCCACTGGGGCGACACTGCACTTCGTCGCCAGTTCTACAACAGACTCCCTGGCAGGATCAAGGACGAGGTCTCTAGAGTAGGAAAGCCCCATTCCCTGCTCCAACTCCATCTCCTGTCCCAATCCATTGATGCCCGCTACTGGGAGTGACGATCAGAAATCACCAGAGAGCCCCCCTCCACCTGGAACTTCGACTGCCCCTACAACAGAGGGAGGACCCCCGTGACCACATATTCAGCCCCTAACACGGGCAATAAGACGGCCAATGTAGGCCAATCCGTGACCCCATCCAGTGGCAGCAGGACTACCATGGATCTTTCGTCCAAAATCAGAAAAGACGGAAAACTTACACCGCAAGAATGGCAACACCGCTTCGAACAAAACCTCTGCCTCTTCTGTGGCAGGGCGGGCCACTCAGCCAAGGAATGCCCAAAATCCACCACCACAGTTACCAAAGGGCGTGCAGCCTCCATGACGGAAGAGGTTGAAGAAGAGTCTGAGATGTCAGATGCTTCAGAAACCAAGGAATAAGAAGCTAGGCTCCCGACTCTGGCACCAGTTGTTCGTGTTGAACACCAACTATGCCTAAGGACGTAAAACAAAACAATGCATCCAACCTTTTCAGGAATATGACCCCCCGTGACCAATTGTCAAAAGATTTTGACCCGTTTCTGTGGAAACACTCCGACTCCGACCCTCCAAACTCTGACCCTCCAAATCCGACCCTCCGAACCCCATCAGAATTATAGTTGCAAGGACCATATGCTCACCCACTCCAATCCGTTGATCGACAGGGCATTGAATACTACTTGTTTAGATTATCCTAACTGATTCTTGGCAATATGGAGCCAGCAGTCTTCACTCAGCGCTCAATCCGACCCTCCAAAAAACTCCACTCAGGAAGAATCCTGATCACCGCGGAATCCCATACCATCCCTTAAGACTAATGGTACCATGTAGATTCTCTTAGAACTAGACCCTTCTTGTTAGAATATTAATATGAACTAAACTAATCAAAATGATTTCAACCGAGACTCGAGTTGCAGGACATCCCCTGAATCCTGATGACACTACCTCCGCCCAAAGCGACAATCCAGTAGAATGAATGCTACGATCACCATGACCGCCACGATCCCACGGCCACTATAGCCCCGACTACGGAAACTAGGTGACTATGGGACATCTGCCCTAAAAAGAGGAAACATCCAGAAACTAACACAATTGTTTAGGAATCCTTATGTCACCCAGACCAAACACTGCCAAAACCATAAAATTCATGACACCAATCATACAAACAACTAATCAACACCCTCATTTCGACCATTCGAACCCTTCACGGCCTGTGCCGAACCTGGACACCCATTGGAACCACCCAACCCATGACCCAATCGGACAAGCCCCCGATCCACTGTCAGGAATGACATTAACACGTCAGTGAGGCTCCCAAATAACCTCACTTCCTCCAAGCCAATCCTGGTAGTTGTCAAGCTGGACATACAACGATAATACTGCCCAAAGAGGTCCAAGAGTTGGCGCAGGTCCTCCCGGTACTTGTTCAGACAAAACAGATACATGGAAATATGCCCGAGTACCTCCGGGCCACTTGCTCCCACCCCCAACTCACCAGAAGTCTCGTCCTGCTCTAGATCCCAACAAGGAACAGCCCCAGACGGTGACGGCTTCATGTAATGGCTTGCTACAGGCACCACTCACCATAGTAGTCATGGACCCTGATGGTATGGGCATGAAGAATGGTCAACTCCTCATCAAGGATGCACCTCACTTGTCTCCGAACCATAGAGGGGGATGTGGGAAAAATCCCCGAGGTTTTCCAAAGGTTGCAGATCTGTGTTCTCCATTGAGGAAAGGCCCCTCCCAGTTCTGCGAACACCCCCTTTTTATAGACAAATGAACCATCAGTGCTTGTTGATCAAAACATCCCAGGAAACCATCAAAAGACTCCCACAGTAATGTCTGTCTTAATTACCGCTCCAATTAAGCTTAGGACCTTGAGGGCTCTGTCCTAGTGGAGGGATACTGTTATGGCCCATGCTGCCAAATAAACCCACATTAAACCCCACAACCACCCGCACCATTTCCAGGACCTTTCCGATCGCTCAAAGTCTGAATAACCGATTTCTGGATTTCCGATGTACCATTCTGAGGTTCCATGTTTCCGAACCTCCGAGGATTCCAAAGTCAAGGTTCTGCTCCTTTGATAGATGACATGCAGGATCACCGTGTACCTCACTCCTTTGTTCTTTGTTTTATATTGCCCCTTGTACTCTCTTCACCCCCTTGTCTTTACTTGGTAAAAGATAGTACAAGACTAGATACATGTATATAAGTCACTAGTTGACTGGACTATTTGCCAGTATGAATATCGACTTAATTCTGCATCGTAGTTTCCGATTAAGTTCTGGTAAACCTTCTGACTCTCTGAAATTAGGGACAGACGATCAAGGAGGGTGTAACATATAAGTTGAAGCCAAGTTCCTGTGACCTCGAACCACTTGTACCACCCTATACCGTGAACAGTCCTAAGACCCTCGGCACTTCCCGACTTTCTGTCCCCATTCCAATTCCAATCCCAAGTCCACAACCCTTAGTCCCTCCATCCCTGGAGTATGAACCCCCCCTTCGGAAACCATTCGGAACCCTCCAGAAACCCTTCCAGAAGCCTCTAGCTAAGCGCTGACATGCAGATTTAACAGCATGCCTCCTGACAGTTGCCTTTCAAATACTCGTGTGTGAGCTCTGAAGGCTTCACATGTGAACTTTGGTGGACTTTATAGCATCACAATATATTAGGAAATGGTTGTCGAGGGTATTGAGTGCCGCATAACCACGCACTGATATAGCTGAAAAGGTTATCCTTATGATGCTGCTCAGAGTTATCAAGAACACAGTTCTCGACAGACTTCATGCTGCCAGGAATTGAACTCTTGACATCAATATGCTCGATCCCTTTATCGTCCACATAGTACTTGATGTCATCCGTGGCAACCTGACTCGTCCTGGGATCATGGCCCTCAACCACTATAGCCAGCTTAAGCTGCTCAAGACTGAAGCCCATTGAAAAAGGCTGTGGCATCTGGGAGTGACATGTAAATGATGTACCCAATATGCCAGATCCTTAGCTGTGAAAATGCTACACAGGCCCTCCTCGTCCATGAACAATACACAGTCCATGTGCTTGGTGGTGCCAGCTTGCATCAGACACACTGATCGCATCTGGTGCTGTTAGAGCAGGGCTGGGTTTGAGTGCCACGATGGGGTGCTTGCCACCCTTCTAGTTGCACAGACCTACTGAAATGGAAAGTGCTGCCACGGGGGGCTTGCCGCCCTTCTGGTTATGCAGACCCACTGAAATGGAAAGTGCTGCCATGGGGGGCTTGCCACCCTTCTGGTTGCGTAGACCCACTGAAGTGGAAATCACAGGTAGGACACCTGACATGATGCATGACCCTGTGCACACCTGCCCACTCCACTTCCTGACACCCCCTTTGCCATCGCACCATCGCCGTTGCGTCATTGCCGTCACTGTCGTGCCATCACCATTGCTGTTGCACCATCACCATCACCATCATGCCATCACCATCGCCGCTGTCTGTAGTGTGCCACCATCTGTAGTCAGGCAGATGGAGGCACTCACCTGGGATGTTGGTTAGTGGTCTGCATAGGGAGTGCTGTTTTGGAACCATTGATGATTTAACCTGAGAAGTGTGACAAAACTTTGGTATGAACAAAGCCTAATCAAGTTCTCCGACAAGATGATAGCAAGTAAATACCAGTCCAGGTTATTGTCCAAATAGAATTGTTTAGAGGGGGCCTTGGCAGGTACCTTGTCAATTACATGTAGGGATAATAGTTTATATGCGTGAACTATTATTCTACCCTTGCCTAGGATTATTTCCACGGATGTTCTATAAATCTGATTTTAGTTCTTTTACTATGTTTTTGCATACCTTTGTGTTTTTAACCGAGAAACCTTCCACTTGGGTAGAAGGGTTTGAGATTTACTCTTTGGAATAAACCTCTGTTAACAAGTCCAATGACTTGTTGATTTGGCACTGGTCTTTGGACCAACGTACCTAAGAGTGCTTGCTGCACAAGATAATCTGATGGACTATGTATGGGTGAAAGTAAGATTGATTGATTTATGCTACAGAACTAGTCTCTATATATACTAATTCTAAGCTGATTATGTAACTCCCCGATAAGGCAAGACTTTCCTGAAATTAGTGGAAGGGTGTGGAAAGGAATGGAAAGTCCTAGAAGCCTGTGGCAGTTATGAGTCACCCAATGAGTCACTATATGAGTCACTAATGAGTCATATTCCCATGCCTGGTAGTCTTGTGACTGGTCAAGTCACAAAATATTAATAGTATATGAGTTGTGCTTCTGGGCTGACTTTATATGTAATAGTTATTATGTAAACCCAGGAATTTGTTGTACAATTGAGTCTTGAGAGCTTGAACCAGCAGTTTGGTGCCATTTTCCATGTGTAAGTGTTTGGCACCTGGCTGTGGGTCCTTGTGGGTCCTAAATAGAAATAAGCGAAAAATATAAGTGTTTTTGGAGGTTTTCCTTTGGCCTTGAAGAGCTTGATGATTTAAGAGTTAATTACTTGGAGGTAATTCACTCTTAGATGGCCAGCCAAAACATTATGATATTTTTTTGGTAGTCCAAATGAGACTGATTTATGTTGAATTATTCCTTGGAGGAGAGGTTTGGACTCCTACATATAGAACCAGTGGAGAAGTGTCCAGACTTCAAGGGATCATCCCCTATTCCCTAACAAGTGCTGGTGGTTATCGATGCCAAGGGAGCATCATGCAGCGGTGTCGATGACAGAACAGTACCTGCATATGTGTGGCCGTCGCAGTCAGAAGTGGTGCATGTATCATCTTAGTAATCATTGAGAACCGGTAATAATGTCATTCGATTGCAGGGACCTCTTGATGGTGGTTGGGGAGTGTGGCATTTGTCAAGCCCTAGGGGAAGTCTTTCCTCCATCATGCATGACACAGTAACACCAGGGCACTGCATGTCCAGACAGCCTCACATGTGGAGGTGTCAGGAGGTGGAGTGTGCAGGTGTGCACTGTGTCGTGCATGTGGTCAGGAGCATGGCAATGGTGGGAGGAAGGATGTTGGCTGTCAAGCTTTGGGTACTGATGGACTTCGGGACTGCCGAAAGGTCGGACAGGCAATGGCCAAGTCCTGCAGGCCAAGAGTAGTGGTGTTGGCTTCAACATACTCGTGCGTTGCGCCCTACTTGCTGTGCATGCCACTGATTTGCAACAGACAGATACTCGGGATGATGCTGATGATGCTGGCCTGAGTCGAGGACTTAACAGAGGGGAAGAAGGTAGAAGGGCCTAAGCCTAGTCAATACCCAGAATGAGGATATACATGCATGTCCTACTTATATAGGTTAAGAAGCGACATGTGGAATAAGGAATATGGGACAATAAGGTATGCAAGGCATGTGGGTATTGTCCACAACGAGTATAATTAGAATGAAGGAATGTAAACGGGGATGGGACAATGAAAATAGAATAATAAGAACGTGGACAATAGGGAGTGGCCGATTATAAAACAAGGGGGTCATAGCCGAAGTCAAGACAAGGATAAGATGTCCTGAGGTAAGACAGGTTGGGGGACAAGGAGTAGAACGGGTAGGATTATTGGGTTAGTGATAAGGTGGATAAGGAATGGGGATGAGGAATGGGAACGAGGGATGTGCTGAACCAGGGATGGTGTATTAAGTATGTTGCTTGGTCACCGGCTGGGTACTTGGTTGGCACTGCCAAACTACCAGGCCTCGATACATGCACTTGACATCGGCATGCGGTGGGTGCAGAACACAAACATGCAGCATCCAGCACACGCTGAGGTCTTTCCTCCACCACACATGATGTGGCAACAGCAGCACACTGCACATCCAAACAGCCCCACATGGTGGGAATGTCAGGATGTGCAATGCATGGGTGTACACCAGGTGGGGTGGGTAGGGTGGGTGGTGGGGGAAGGAAAGGAGACACAGTTGTTTGAACCAGTCATATGACTGTGTTTGAATTTTGGTCACATGATGTGAGAGGGTGGGAATGGATTATATAAATGCTGACCAATTAGCTTATGTAAAAACACCCACAAGTGCCACAATTGAACTTTATACTATAGACTAGCTGTGCCCCACCCTTTGGGTGGAAAGGCACAGCAAGGTGGCTCCCATCACAGCCACAGCCTAGCCAGACAGCCCCAAGCCCCTCAAAACCCAGCCAAACCCCCCAGCTGAAGCCAGCTAAACCACTAACTTAGCCCTCCAGTTGAGCCTAGCTGAACCCCCTAGCAGAGCCTAGCCAAACCCCCACCAGAGCCCAGCCAAACCCCCAAACAGAGCCCAGCTAAACCCCCTAGCAGAGCCCAGCTGAACCCTCTGGCAGAACCCAGCAGAACCCCCCTACCACAGCCACAGCCTAGCCCAACAGCCCCAAACTGAGCCAAACCCAGCCAAACCCCCAGCTGAGCCTAGCTAGACAGCCCCAGCTTAGAAGACCAAATGCCCAGCAGAGCCCAGTCAAATCCCTCACTATCACTGTATCATTTCAAATACAAAGTACATTTAAATCAGCACTTCTTTATATACAATATTTTTAGTTTTAGTGGCTTTATCTAAAAACACATGGACCCTCCTCTAATTAGTGGCCCTGGACATTGCCACATATAGTTGTCTATGTGCAAATACTAGATACCTCAAATCAATTCCGACTGTTTTCAAAGACTGTCCTTGGGCTTTGTTGATAGTCATTGCAAATGCCAATCTAACTGGAAATTGAAGACGATGAAGCTTGAAAGGCAATTCTTCAGCATTTGTTAAAACCGTGGTCCTGGGAATGAATGCCATTTGTCCAGCTGTTGGCCCTGAAAGTATTCTGACATGTAAGACTCTATTAGTCATGCCAACCAAGCAAAGGCAAGTCCCATTGCAAAGGCCTTGATTGACATCTAGATTTCTGAGAAGCATTAAAGGTGCTCTAACTTTGACCTTTAATTGGGAGGGAGGAAAGCCACACATGTTGATAGAATTGAGATATTCTACTGGATATTGGTGATCATCTGCGCCCTCTCCTTTGACAATATCAGCACTTGAATAAAGCTTCTCTTCTCCTTGGAATTGTGACAGGACCAATGCATTGATTTCATCCACTTCTACATTTCTTAGGCATAGGATGGCACACTCCAAAAAGAATTGGTCAGATTGATTTTCAAAAAAGGGATAGGTCACTGAAATGAGACTGGATAGATCTGGACCACATATCATCTGTGAAGGGATAACAAAAGAGTAATCCAGAGGAAGATGGTCTCCATGACCAATCTCCACCAACCATTGGGCAAACAGAGCATTTTCAGGATCATGGCTTTCTAAACACATGTTTTGGGTTAGATGTAGCACTTTAATATTGAGCCACAGATAGGGGCTTTGAATGCGAGCTCCTATAATCTCTTCTTTAGTGGCTTTAGGAACAACAGGCAAGGTTTGTTGAAAATCTCTGGCCCATGCAACAGTAATGCCTCCAAATGGCAGATGAGGTCATTCAAGAACATCTCTGCAAGTTCTATATGGCCTCTATGGCATACCAATGTTGCATGGTCACCTCATCCCAGATGATCAGACTGGTCTCTTTCAAGAGCTAGGCCCAGTGTGTACCCTTTTTGATGTTACAAATGGTATCTTTGTTGAGGGTAATAGGAAGCTTGAACATGTTATGAGTAGTCCTTCCTTTGATAATAATGGCACAAATCCCAGATGAGGCAACATGGAGGACAATCAAATTTTGTGCCCTCACTGAATGACAGAGAGTATTTGTTAAATCTGCATGTCGGCACTTAGCTAGAGGCTTCTGGAAGGGTTTCTGGAGGTTCCAAATGATTTCCGAGGGGGGGTTCGCACTCCAAAGGTGGAGGGACTAGAGGTCATGGGTTTACGATCAGAATCGGAAAGGGGGTGGAAAGACAGGATGTGCCGGGGGGTCTAGGACTGTTCATGGTATAGGGCAGTTCGAGTGGTTTGAGGTTGCAGGGACTTGGCTTCAACTTATGTGTTGCACCCTCCTCAATTGTCTGTCCCTAATTTCGGAAAGTTAGAAAGTTTACAAGAACTGAATCGGAAACTATGATGCAGAATTAAGTCGATATTTGTACTGGTGAATAGTCCAGTCGACTGGTGACTTATATACATGTATCTAGTCTTTGTACTAACTTTGCCAAGTAAAGACAAGGGGGGAAGAGAGTACAAGGGGCAATCCAGAATGAAAAACAAGGGAGTGAGGTATGCAATGATCCTGCACATCGTTTATCAAAGGAGCAGAACCTTGGCTTTGGAATCTTCAGAGGTTCAGGAATGTGGAACCTTGGATTGATACATCGGAATTTGGAAGGTGGTTATTCAGGCTTTGAGCAGTCGGAAAGGTCCCGGAAATGGTGCGGGTGGTTGTGGGGTTTAATGTGGGTTTATTGGCAGCATGGGCCATAACAGTATCCCTCTACTAGGACCAAGCCCTTGAGGTCCTAAGCTTAATTGAGGCAGTAATTAAGATGGACATTACTGTGGGAGTTTCTTGACTGTTTCCTGGGATGATTGTTGATCGATAAGCGCTGATGGTTTGTTGCCTATAAAAAGGGGTGTTTGCAGAACTGGGAGGTCCAGGGAGGTGGAGGTTAGGAGGGTGAGCCTCTGGGGCTGGTTTGAGCGGGAACTGTTTTGCGCTCTGATCAGGTTGGTTCCAATCAGGGCCTGGGACGTTCCATGTTTGTAGTAAATAGATTTGTTTGTATAATTGGGTCGTGAGTTCCATGTGTGATCATAGACGGCATCGGGGTGGTTTGAGGGAGAAGTGTTCAGATTCCTAACCGATGGTGTTGTTTCCGTATGTTTTTTCCCCCTTTTCTAGGGTAGACGTCCCATCGTCTGCCTAATTCCCATGGTCGGAGTCAAGGTGGTCATGGTGTTTGTGGTGGTCATGGTGTTCATGGTGGTCATGGTGGTCATGGTGGTTGTGGTGATCATGGTGATCGTGGTGTTCGTTTTCACCAGATTATCACCTGGATGGCAGTGTTGTCATTGGGACTCAGAGGGTGTCCTGCAGTTTAGAGTCTCGGTTTGAACCATGTTAATAGTTCAGCTCGTATTAAACATTTTATCAAGAAGGGTTCTAGTCTAAGAGAATCTACACAAGGTACCGTTTTGTCTAAGCGATGGTACAGAATTCCGCGATAGTCAGGGTTCTTCCTGAGCGGAGTTTTTTGGAGGGTCGGATTGAGCACTGAGTGAAAACCACTGGCTCCATGATACCAAGATTCAGTTAGGATGAATATCTAAACGAGTAGTACTCAATGCCCTGTCGATCGACGGATCGTAGTGGGTGAGCATATGGTGTCCTTGCAACTAGAATTCTGAGGGAGTTGGGAGGGTTGGAGTTGGGAGGGTCAGAGTGTTTCTGAATAAATGGGTCGAAATATTTTTGACAATGAGTCATGGGTGGTCATATTCTTGAAAAGGTTGGATGCATTGTTTATTTTACTTCCTTGGGCACAGTTGGTGTTCAACATGAACAACTGGTGCCAGAGTCAGGGGCCTAGCTTCTTATTCCTCAGTTCCCAAAGCGTCTGAAGTTTTGGACTCTTCTTTGACTTCCTCTGTCATGGAGGCTGTGCATCCTTTAGTGACTGTGGTGACAGATCTTGGGCATTCCTTGGCTGAGTGGCCTGATGTACCACAGAAGAGGCAGAGGTTTTGTTCAAAGCAGCATTGCTGTTCTTGCAGTGTAAGTTTTTGGTCTTTTCTGATTTTGGACGAAAGATCCATGGTAGTCCTGCTGCCACTGGATGGGGTCATGGGTTGGCCTGAATTGGTTGTCTTATTGCCCATGTTAGGGGCCAAATACGTGGTCATGGGGGTCCTCCCTCTGTCATAGGGGCAGTCAAAGTTCCAGGTGGAGGGGGGCTCTCTGGCAATTTCCAATTGTCACTCCCAGTAGTGGGGATGAATGGATTGGGACAGGAGGCAGAGTTGGAGTAGGGAGTGGGGCTTTCCTACTCTGGGGAGTCTGTTGTAGAACTGGTGATGAAGTGTGGCATTGCCCCAGTGGATGTGGGTGGCTAGTCGATTGAATTTGACTACATATTTTGTGATGCACTGATATCATGCATGCAGAGGTTCTTGAGGTCTGCTTTGGCCTCTCCTTCTGGGTCGTGGGGGCTGAAGTTGGTTTTGAGTTCATTCACAAACTCCTCATATTCATGGAGCCAGTCTGGCTCATCAGGGGCAGAAAGGGCTAGTTCGAACCAGTCCAGGGCAGTACCAGTCAGGTACGACAGTATGTAGGTTACCTTGGTGCTATCAGTGTTGAAAGCATCAGGGTGGTCACAGAAGTTCAGACTACACTGCACTAAGAAGGCTTGTAGTTTCCTCAAATTGGATGCGTCGAAGGTATCCAGATCCTGGACCTTGGTGGTGCAGGGCGCTGATCTTCTGGGGCTGGCTAAGTTGCTTGCCAGTATAACAAGGGCCTGAGTGAGATCGGGCACAATGTTGGGTCCTAAGGTAGAGGCCCCTCCTGGGTGTGCAGGAGGCAGCGGTGCTGTGGTGGGTGGTGCGACATGGGGCTGGACGATGGGGGTGGTGCAGTGAGTAGAGGTTCAACAGGTGGTGGTGCAACAAGTGTGTAAGTGCCGAAACGAGTTTTGACCAGCAGCATGAGATAGTTACCAGTATAGTCTGCTATTTCTACATGAGTCTGACACTCGCCAACGGTCTGAGTGTGCCTGGACATGAATGGTCCGACTTCCAATCAGACACCCAAGCATATCCCAGGGTGACAAATCCCTCCGTGTACGTTTTTTCAAACAACAATGGTCTAAATATCCGGGAATCAGGAGTACCAGAGATTATGACCAGATTGCATGCCTCATTTGACCCCAATCCCCAATGGCTGGCAGAATTAAGTCGATATTCATACTGGTGAATAGTCCAGTCGGCTGGTGACTTATATACATGTATCTAGTCTTTGTACTAACTTTGCCAAGTAAAGACAAGGGGGGAAGAGAGTACAAGTGTCAAGCTTTGGGTACTGATGGACTTCGGTACTGCCGAGGGTTGTCGGGTGGACAATGGCCAAGTCCTGCAGGCCAAGAGTAGTGGCATTGGCTTTAATGTACTCGTGCATTGTGCCCTACTTGCCATGCATGCCACCGATTTGCAACAGACAGGTACTCGGGAGGATGCTGGTGGTGCCGGCTCGAGTTGATGACTTGGACAGAGGGGAAGAAGGTAGAAGGGCCTAAGCCTAGTTGATACTTGTATGCAGAGCATGTGGTTATTGTCCACAACAAGTAAAATTAGAATGAAGGAATGCAAACGGGCATAGAACAATAAAGGATAGGATAATAGAAACATGGCCAAGGATAGGACAATTGTCAGGCCTCGGTAATGCTGAAGTGTCGGACAGGAGTGGCCAAGTCCTGCAGGCCAGGAATAGTGGCATGGCTTTATTGTGCTCGTGCATTGCACCCTACTTCCCATGCATGCCACTGATTTAGGACAGAGGGATACCCGGGAGGGTGCTGAGAGTGTCAGCCCAGGTAAGGACTTTAGACAGGAAGAGGGAGGACAAGAAGGTGTAAACCTAGTTGATTTCCAGAATGAAGAACCATCTACATACATTGGCTACTTATATAGGCTAATAAGTGAGATGTGGAACAGAGTGGCACAAGGAATGGAGAACAATAAGGTATGAAGAATCATGTGGAGGTATTGTCCACAATGATCAAGAATAGAACAAGGAATGTGGGTGAGAATAGAACAATGAGGTATGACCGAGAACAAAAGAGTGAGTGAGAATAGAACAATAGAGAGTGGCTGAACATAAAACAATAGGGCCACTGCCGAGTGACAACGAATAATGAATGTCCCAAGGGTAAATGGGTAAGGGGAAGGACAGGGAATAAAAGAATAATAAAGAATAGGAGGGTGGGATAGGGATAATGAATCAAATGATGAACCAAATATACCAAGCCGAGGCCACACACTGGTGAGAGATGATGTGGGTAAGGGTTGGTCGGTCAGTACTGCCAAGTAAATCAGAGCATGGTATTGTAGACTTGACAACAATAGGGAGTGGTTGAGTATAAAACAATGGAGTCGTGACCAAGGATAATACAAGGACAGGAAGTCCCAAGGTGAGACAGACTGAAGGGTGAGGACAAGGAGAGTGGATGGTGGATGTACCGAGCCGAGACCAGTGTACCAAGTGTTATGCATGCGGCGTGGGCACTTGGTTGTGGATATAGGATGGTTGCTCGGTCAGCATTGCCGAGTGGACGGTTCTCGGTATGTGTACTTGACAGTATCCCCCCCTTAGCAGCTGAACCCATGAACCCGGTAGCCGGAGATTAAATATTAGAGTTTGGGCCACCTAAACATGATGTCACGTGAAGGTTTGGGTATAGTGCCCAGACATATTCTTCCTCCCTTATCAGAAACTCGTGTAACCCCATCGACAAAAGAAAAAAAAATAGGCTACGACACCGATGAAGACAATAAATGAATTGCTGAGATAGATAAGCAGCGGGTTCAGCGACAGTGTGACCGCAAGGCAGCAGAAGCTGCGTGGGTTGCCAAAGAGGTGGCCAAGGCTGAGGCTGATGGAGAAAAACAGGAGGGAGCTGAGAGAAATCGGAAGGAGGATGAGGAGGCCGTACAAGAGGCAACCAAAGGGAGGGAAGTGGAGGCAGCTGTGAATAAGGTGGCCGAGAAGGATGCTGTGAAGCAAGTGGTCGACCCCAGGGCAGAGGATGCTGCTGGAGACCCAAAGGGGCTATCGTGGCTGCTCAGGAGACTGACATCCCACTGGTGAGCTGGGAGGCTCGTAACACAACTGCCGAGATGGTGGAGTCAGCCAGGGTGGGAAACCCTGAGCAGTCGGTCAGAAAGGAGTACTCCCAGGGTGGGGGGTACCAGATGTGACAATGAAAGTCTGGGGTGCCACTGTTATGGGGGGTTCCAGGACCTCGGTAGTCCCAATAGTTTTGCACAAGAGGGGTAGGGGTGTGGAAGCGGGGCCCAGTTCAGAGCTGGCTGCAAGAGGATGGGGAAAAATTGAGAGGCTGGCAGGGGCCCAGGTGAGTGGTTTTCATTTATTTATCTATTATTGCTGATTCTTGTAAATAGCACAATGAGGCTGTGTTATGGCCCATACTCTCAATAAACCCATACCAGCCCCCACAACCACCCACACCTTTTCTGGGACCTTTCCAATCGCTCAAAGTCTGAATAACTGTATTCCGGATGTCCGATACATCATTCTGAGGTTCCGTGTTTCCGAACCTCCAAAGATTCCAAAAGTCAAGGTTCCACTCCTTTGATAGACGATGTGCAGGATCACCGCATACCTCACTCCCTTGTTCTTTGTTTCATATTGTCCTTGTACTCTCTTCCCCCCTTGTCTTTACTTGGTAAAAGATAGTACAAGAACTAGATATATGTATATAAGTCACCAGTCCACTGGACTATTCACCAGTATGAATATCGACTTAATACTGTGTCGTAGTTTCCGATTAAGTTCCAGTAAACTTTCCGACTTTCCGAAATTAGGGACACATGATCGAGGAGGGCACAACACATAAGTTGAAGCCAAGTCCCTGCGACCTCGAACCACCCGTACCACCCTATACTGTGAACAGTCCCAAGACCCCCGGCATCCCCGACTTCCATCCGCTCCAATTCCGACCCCGATTCCAATTCTTCACCCCCACCCTTGGAATATGGATCCCCCCTTCGGAAACCTTTTGGAACCCTCCAAAAATCCTTCCGAAAGTCTCTAGCTAAGCACCGACACGCGGATGTAACAGGCTGCTGATGAGTGGTCTCCGACCCTCCATCCTCCTTGCAAGGAGTGCAAGAAGTGGGGGCAAGAGTGCAGTGTCCCGGGACCAGGGGTTGCCTGCCAAACATGCAACCGGCGCAAGGTGAGGCGCAACTTAGCCACCCGCGGGTGTCCAGGGCCAAAAGTCGGCCCATTATTCAGGATTCCGACCAAGAGTCCATGGTGGAGAGCAAAGAGGGGTCTGAGGGAGAGGAGGATGAAGAGGAGGTGGTGGAACCACCAAAGAAAAGGCCGAAGCGGGCCTGCAACATACAACTGAGCAGGAGGACCCCAGTGGTGGAGGTTCCACAGGTTGAACTGTCGATCAGGCAGAGGATGGTGGAGCTCTTGGAGCAGCTCCTCAGGAGTAACCACGGGTTGGAGAGGAGCAACCAGCGGGTGGAGAGGGCATTGTTCCTCATCGTGGATTCAGGAGATTCGGAGAAGCTGAAAGATAGTGAGGAAGTGGATGATGAGGGGGAAAAGGCTGGGGAAGATAAAGGCAAACAGAAGGAGAGTGTCAGGGGACAGCCCCTTGCCCACTAATATTTATTCCTTTTCCCTGTATATCCTTTATTGATATCCTCCTTCTCTTATGGATTCTTTAGTTAATTCTTCTGTTTTCACTGACTGTGACATGACTTACTCATGTCACAGTCACTAGCTATATAGCTTTTCTGCTTAGGTAAGGGATCCTCGCCTCATTCTCTTCTGGATCCCCTTACCAGGTATGCACTGATATTGTACTTAGTCTTCTTTAATACATATTCACTTCTGGATCCCCTTACCAGTGTCTGATTGGCACTGTGGGTAGGCTAGGGTTTGAGTCCCTGAGTCAGGCCTAGGGAGAAGGCCAGGGCTGGGTGGTGTCCCGCTGGTTCTAGCTCCCAGCAGTTGCCCAGGAATCAGTACCAGCGTGAGTTGCCCTTACAGAGAGGGATGATGATGATATGAGTGGCAATGAAGATGAGACTTTAAAATAGTTAATAATTTTTTTTTTTAATGATTGTAAAAAAAATGAAATAAAGGAAGGAAGAGCAAGTTGAATGTGCTGAGGTGTTTGGTAGGTTCGGCTGTGATAGATTGAAGAGGGAATTCATAATGGAATATGAGTAGAACTGAGGAAACGGAGGAGTAAAGGACGAGATGGGGAGTGGGGAGACAGAATGGAGGGGGTTTGCAGGAAAGGATGTCTTCAGGAGGGGAGGTTGCACAGTTTTGAAAGGTTTCTAGCTGGTTGCCACCCCCGCCTTTTAGGTAGATGTCCCATCGTCTACTAAAGGTGTCGGCCTTTAGCCGAGAAGAACAGAGGAGGGTTGTGAAGGCATATGATGCACATATACGGAGTGAATGAATGGGAATGGATGGGGACGGACAGAAGAGACCTTGGCCAAATATGCCAAATGACAACGTTGACCAAGAGGTCCCAGCCAAAAACTTGCCAGCCGTTCTGGTATACAAGCATGCACAAGGCAGTTGCATTGACTAGCGCTATTGGCAAAGCTTCCAGCGATGGAACAGGATCCTGGGTGAGGCTTTTGGAACAGTGGCAAATGCCGCCTGGACCAAGGCCATCGGGATGCACCTAAAAACATAAGTGGCTTGACGGATTATAATACTGCCCAATACCCTGTTAATCAATGGATTATAGCAGGTGAGCGAGTTGTGCCTGAATATTGCCGACCGACGGATCTAGTGATATGACAGATGGATGGGTGGACTGAAGTTGTCTGGATGGAAAATCTAGTAGACATATCTGTGCTGTTAGCAAGAAATACTAGATCGAGAAGGGTCATAATCATAAACAAATTTTCAAATGGTCTGTGAGCTGATGCTGATTGATCAAGCATGCCAGACAGAGTGCTGAGGGTGGGGCATTGCCTCTCGGTCAGCCGAAAAAAACTGAAGTTCCTCTAAACTGGGTGGTTTCCGAATCTATACTGGTATTGGGTTGAAAATGCTGTGGTGTGGATCTGTCTTGTTGGACACCCTCCTGGGAGTAAGACAATCCGGTAAAGCTATGAGCAGATCCTGATTCAAAACAGTTAGAAAGGGCTACCAGGAGACCCGGTTCCAAATAACAAGATAGAAAGGTCATTAAAAAGGTGTCTGGTAAGACCATATTGTAATGCATGGAAAGTAGTGTGATTCTGGGTATACTGTCAAGCTTCAGGTACTGATGGACTTCGGTACTGCCAAGGGTCGTCGGGTGGACAATGGCCAAGTCCTTCAAGCCAAGAGTAGTGGCATTGGCTTCAACGTACTTGTGTGTCGTGCCCTACTTGCTGTGTGTGCCACCAATTTGCAACAGACAGGTACTCGGGAGGATGCTGGTGATGCTGGGATGAGTCGATGACTTGAACAGAGGGGAAGAAGGTAGAAGGGCCTAAGCCTAGTCGATACCCAGAATGAGGAAATATGTACATGCATGTCCTACTTATATAGGTTAAGAAGCAACATGTGGAATAAGGAATGTGAGACAACAAGGTATGCAGAGCATGTGGTTATTGTCCACAACGAGTAAAATTAGAATGAAGGAATGCAAACGGGCATAGAACAATAAAGGATAGGATAATAGAAACGTGGCCAAGGTGTTATGGCCCATACTCTCAATAAACCCATACCAACCCCCACAACCACCCACACCTTTTCCGAGACTTTCCAACTGTTAAAAGTCTGGAACAATCACTTTCCGTAAATCTGTCGCACTCACCCGAAGTTCCATATTCCCAAGTCTCTGAGATTCTGAGACCAAGGTTCCGCTCTTTTGATAAACGATGTGCAGGATCATCGCATACCTCACTCCCTTGTTTTTCATTCTATATTGCCCCTTGTACCCTCTTTCCCCCCTTGTCTTTACTCGGCAAAAGTTAGTACAAGACTAGATACATGTATATAAGTCACCAGTCAACTGGACTATTTGCCAGTATGAATATTGACTTAATTCTGCATCGTAGTTTCTGATTAAGTTCCGGTAAACTCTCTGACCTTCCAAAATTAGGGACAGATGATCGAGGAGGGCACAACACATAAGTTAAAGCCAAGTCCCTGCAACCTCAAACCACTCGTACCACCCTATACCATGAACAGTTCCAAGACCCCTGGCACTTCCCATCTTTCTGTCCCCATTCCAATTCCGATCCCAAACCCGCAACCTTCAGTCCCTCCATCCCTGGAGTACAAACCCCCCTTTGGAAACTATTCGGAACCCTCCGGAAACCCTTCCGGAAGTCTCTAACTAAGTGCCAGCATGCAGATTTAACACAAGGATAGGACAATAGGGAGTGGCCGAGTATAAAACAATGGAGTCGTGACCGAGGATAATACAAGGACAGGAAGTCCTGAGGTGAGACAGACCAAAGGGTGAGGACAAGGAGTGTGGATGGTGATGTACTGAGCCGAGACCGGTGTACCAAGTGTTATGCATGTGGCATGGGCACTTGGTCATGGATATAGGATAGTTGCTCAGTCAGCATTGCCGAGTGGATGGTTCTCGGTATGTGTACTTGACAACAAGGGGCAATACAGAAGGAAAAACAGGGGAGTGAGGTATGCGATGATCCTGTGCATCGTTTATCAAAGGAGCAGAACCTTGGCTTTGGAATCTTCGGAGGTTCGGGAATGTGGAACCTTGCATTGATATATCGGAATTTGGAAGGTGGTTATTCAGGCTTTGAGCAGTCAGAAAGGTCCCGGAAATGGTGCAGGTAGTTGTGGGGTTTAATGTGGGTTTATTGGTGGCACAGGCCATAACAGTATTCCAGGTAAATGATTTCCCTGTACCTCCTACACCATTGACAAAGAAGAGGTGCAGATAACAGGATTTGGTCATGAATAGTCTTTTAAGTTGTATTCATTATTGCAACATTGATCCGAGCATGCTCCAACTCTGATACTGAATTATAATGATGCTGTTCAGCAATCAAATGATTTCTAATGACACCCTCTCAGTTTCCAGTCACCTGAGGCATATCATGAAACTCTGCAAGACTTTGCTCTTCCTGTGACATGATTTTATCTATAAGGAAAATGCCAAAGTCATAGACTTGTTCCTCTGTAGGAGTTTCAATTCCATGGCTAACTTGGAGTTGATATGCCAGATTGTCACAAATTTCTTTACAAAACTGGGTCCATAGTAGAGCAGGATCTGAAGGTGTACAATAGAGCATGATCGTCACCAAGAGCCTCCTCAATTGGGATCCTGCTGGATCCCCACTGCTTCCAGGAGACACAGCCTCCATTCTGTATTATCCCCTAGAAGACCGCGTACAAGGCAGGCAGCTTTGAAAGTATTATATTGAGTGCCCTCAAATGACTTGAGTTCTTCAAATGAACATGCACCTTTTACCACCGTCAGAAGGGTGTACAAGAAAAACTGTTCTCCAGAAGAAGGACTGGCAAAATGTATACAACCAATGGTAGAAGGTTTCTATGATTTGGACCTTGGTACCCAGACAAATTTCTCTGGGAATTGAACATAGAGCAAATCACATGCTTCAGGATACCTTGTATTTGCTTCAAAGTAACCCATCAGCATCATTTTGGCATGTTTAGCCCTCTCAAGTGCAGTAGGGGCATCCTGCATTGCATCAAAAATAATATTATGCTGGCCAGGGAGATGAACAGGAAGTGCAATCACAGCTGGAATCTGAGCATGGATTTTATACTCTAGCAACCTCCAACACACCTCATGCACACTGATATAGCATGCATCAAGATATTGCTGTATTTCATTGTGATTTTGGCCAAACTCCATTGTTGTCCTATCATGCCCCTTGTACACATATTTGTGGATGTTAATTGATGGAAGGCACATTGAATGTAAGCTCTACATTGATATGGCATCCAAATTTAAGGAGGAGCATTGGACAGTAAGGAACCACATGGTGATTATCCATCTCATAGCCTCTGATGAGATGTTTTCTGCCATCATTAGGATGCTGATAGAGTGGGTATCCTTCCTCCTTTACTGATGTCTGATTGCAAAATGGTTTTGGGGAAATGTTTGGCACAACTACCATCTTGAATACATGGTGAGTTTGGGTGATCTCTGCCGCAAGGTCCATGAGTCATCATTTCACAAACCAGGCCATAGAACCTCAGATAGGTTCTTGGTCTGGAAAGGTAGCCCAAACCAAAAAATCAACCTCATCAGGTGTTTTGATTTTAGAAGGTTGATCAAACCATATAAGAAGGTGCATATGTGGTAACCCTCTCTTTTGGAATTCAATGGTGTAGATGCGTGCAATTGTCCCCCCTTGTCACGACCATGCATCGTGCTTTGACTTACTCGGTAGTACCGACCAACCGACCCCATTCACATCACTCCACGGCGT
>QLPG01001316.1:0-11683 GCA_003314385.1 Gomphus sp. MG54 | reverse complement strand
AATATAAAGGAGAGAACAAGGGAGCGAGGTACGCGATAGTCCTGCGCGTCGGTTATCAAAGTATTGAGTCTCGGTCGGGGACGGACTCAGAGGTGGTGTCTCGGATGCGACGGGATCGGAAGCAGACAGTGGACTCTGGGTCGGACTTGTCGGAAACGGAGATTACGGAAAACAGTCCTTCGTCCTTTTGGTCGGAAAGGTCTCGGAATAAGGAGGGGTGGTTGTGGGGGTTGTTGGAGGTATGGGCTATAACAACTACCGCGTACCTCACTCCCTTGTTCTCTCTTTTATATTAACCCCTTGTACTACCTTCCCCCTTGTGTTATGACCGGCTAAAGTTAGTACAAGAACGTTACATGTATATAGTCTCACTGTCGACTGGACTGTTTGCTAGTACGAATATCGATTTAGTCTCCCACCAGTTTCCGATTCACTTCCGGTAAACTCCACCTCCTTTCTGAAATTAGGGACAGATGATCGAGGAGGGCGCAACACATAAGTTGAAGCCAAGTCCCTTCGACCTCGAACACCTCAGTGACCGGATTGATCTATTCCGTGACCTACCCTAAACTTCCGACGCCTCCGTCTCTGTCCGTAGTCCGTCCGACCCCGGTCTCGGTCCTCGGCCCCGTTACGGACCTTCGCACTCACTTGGAAAACCCCTTCGGAAGTACTAGCTAAGCGCCTGACACGCGGACTTAACAGTATATCCGTACTCACACTCCTGATCGTCATTAAGCATGAGGCCCACCACGTTCACAAGCCATGCAGACAATCACTCAGGCGTCCGCCCACCGCGCATCCATCCCCTGAGGACTGCCCGACCCCAAACCAAGCTCCCGGACGCCTCAGACCCCAGCTCACCCCCTGAAACACCCCTCCGATTTCGGACCTTCAAATGCAGATCAACACCGCATTCGAACTTAATTAACCCGTTCTCCGTGAACCACCCCCTGACGATTCAACTATCATCGCCACCAGAGACATGGTCCAGCCACCCACAGCAGCGTCTACAGACTCATCGACGCCCCCTCCCTACGCACCACCCCCACCTTGGGACCAAACGCTATGGCCCATACCACCCAGACCCTCATCACACTGGCGAGCAACGTAGCCAGCCCCAGAAGATCAGCTCTCTGCGCCTCCGAGACTTGGAACCCGGATACCTCGACGGATCCAACCCAAGGAAACCAAGCCCTCCTAGCGCATAAACTGAACTTCCGTGACCACCCCGACGCCTACGACACCAAGAGCGTCAAAGCAACCTGTACATTAGCACCCGACCGATACCACGCCGGACTGGCCTAACCCAGTCCGCCCCACCCCCCGATGAGCCCGACTGGCTCCTTGACCATGAAGAATTCATAGACAAGCCCAAACTTACTTCGACCCCCGCGACCACGCATTCGGCCCCTAAAACGGGCAATGAGACGGCCTATGAAGGCCAACCCGCGACCCCGCTCAGTAGCAGGACTACCACGGATTTTCGTCCAGATTAGGGAAAGACGGAAAACTTACACCACAAGAACTACAACACCCCCTCGAATAAGAAACAAAACAACGCATCCAACCTTTCAGGATTATGACCCCCCGTGACCATCGTCGAAAAGACTTCG
Source organism: Gomphus sp. MG54 (assembly GCA_003314385.1). Taxonomy (NCBI): domain Eukaryota; kingdom Fungi; phylum Basidiomycota; class Agaricomycetes; order Gomphales; family Gomphaceae; genus Gomphus; species Gomphus sp. MG54. The sequence goes on along the minus strand of QLPG01001316.1, from coordinate 10,067 downwards.
ACCCCTAGGCGGAAACACTCCGACCATCCGACCCTCCCGAAAACCATGACCCCGTCGATAAGTTTCGACCGTGACCCCCTGAATATTCGTCAGATTCTAGCTACCGGACACCACACGCTCACCCACCACGATCCAACGATCGACAGGGTATTGAGTACTACTTGTTTAGCCCACGTCCGAACTGATTCTTGGCAATATGGAGCCAGCAGTATTCACTCAGTGCTCAATATGACCCTCCAAAAACTCCGCTTAGGAAGAACCCCGACCTTCGCAAAATACCGTACCGTCCCTTGGACAATGGCACCCCGTAGATCTTGTTTAGCCTAGACCCTTGCTGATAACATGTTGAATCATCTAAACCTTGACACGGTTATGACCGAACTCGCATTTTGCAGGACACCCCCGAGTTCCCAACCCCGTCCCAGCGACAGGCCATGACTACCATGACCACCACGACCACACCACGAAACAAGATTCGCACTGTAGAAGGGAGAAAAAAGGAAACCCACTAGACTAACAGCAGCAACTACCGATTTTCCACTCCCAGCCATTCTCCCAAGAAAACAATGCATTCACGACAATAGCACCCCGGAAATACAGGAATAAACGGAGCCCTACTCTGTCAGACCAGAACTCCCGGGGCAACGACCGAACGACCCAACCCTTTCCCCCCCCTCGACCCCCAAGACGACTACGGATCCTCCCATCGGAGGAAAAGGGAACCAATACGGAACCCCTCCGGATCCTCCACGACGAAGGATGCCATGGAAGCCCGAATGGCGTTCAGACGCCTGACGTTCACCGAGGAATCCCCAAGACTGTGCGAGACCCGACGCAGACATCGATGATACTGCTGGAGGAGACCCAGGAAATGTGTCAGGTCATAATGGGCCTGCTCCACCTGATCCAAGTAGACGGAGAATCGAGCAAGGACCTCCACACTACTAAACCGCGCCACCGAACCATCAGGAAGAACGACCCGCCCCAGGAGCCGGACAGGATGTCCCGCGAAGGACGACGGGTTCTGGAGGTAGTTTACTACAAGAGTCAGGGAAAGGAAGGAAGCGAGTCGGACAAACGTACCATAGTCCCCACGAAGCCGTATGGCACGGGACCACAAGCCCTCCAAGTCATCACCGATGGACTCAAGGAGGTGAAGATCGATTCGCACGCCCCCGGCCACATATAAGGGAACACGAGAAAAGTCCCGAGAAGCCCCCGACATTCCGATTCCTTCTCTTTAAAAGGAATGAACCCCCCAAAATAACCTGCGAAGCACCCCTCTTATAGTCACAGGACCTCTGGCACTTATCGATTAGCATCTGGCCCAAGGATCAAAGAAAAAACTCCCACAGTAATAACCGTCTGTATTGTCGCCCATTAAACCCGACACCCCAAAGCTTAGGACCTCGAGGGCTCGGTCCTAGTGGGGGGATACTGTTATAGCCCATGCCCTCAACAAACCCACACTAACCCCCACAACCACCCACTTCCGTTCCGAGACCTTTCCAACCGAAAGGACGAAAGACTGTTTCCCGTGGATCCCGTTCCCGTCACGTCCGTCCGAGACACCACGTTTCCGTGTCCAACCAAGACACCGTTCCCGAGTCTGCCCCCGACCGAGGACTCAATACTTTGATAACCGACGTGCAAGACTACCGCGTACCTCACTCCCTTGTTCTCTCTTTTATATTAACCCCTTGTACTACCTTCCCCCTTGTGTTATGACCGGCTAAAGTTAGTACAAGAACGTTACATGTATATAGTCTCACTGTCGACTGGACTGTTCGCTAGTACGAATATCGATTTAGTCTCCCACCAGTTTCCGATTCACTTCCGGTAAACTCCACCTCCTTTCTGAAATTAGGGACAGACGATCGAGGAGGGCACAACACATAAGTTGAAGCCAAGTCCCTTCGACCTTGAACACCTCAGTGACTGGATTGATCTATTCCATGACCTACCCTAAACTTCCGATGCCTCCGTCTCTGTCCGTAGTCCGTCCGACCCCGGTCTCAGTCCTCGGCCCCGTTACGGACCTTCGCACTCACTCGGAAAACCCCTTCAGAAGTACTAGCTAAGCGCCTGACACGCGGACTTAACAAAACCCCCCAACCTATGGGTTTTTTCCCATGGGTTAATGGGTGTCAGGTACATGCCACACCTGCCCACATTCAGCATGTGCATGTCATTGTCAAGTACATGTACTGGGTATTGGGTAACTTGGCAGTACCAATACGCTCAGTCTATTTCCACATGCAAGTGACTAAGCCACATACAAGTCACTTGGTATGTCAGTCTTGGCTAGGTGCATTCAACATCCACATTCCCCATCATCCACTTTTCCCTGATTCATTTTCCATTTAAATCCCCATCCCTTTTATCCTTTATTTCTCACCCCGTTCCACCTCAGGACATTTCTTCATTGTTTTATCCTTGGCCATGACCCTATTGTTTTATATTTGGTCACATTTTTTGTTTACATTCCCTTATTCTATTTTTGATCATTGTGGACAATACCTCCACATGCTCAACATACCTCATTGTTCTCCATTCCTTATGCCACCCTGACCCCACATCTCACTTCTTAACCTATATAAGTAGCGCATGTATGTAGATAGTTCTTCATTCTGGATATCAACTTGGCATAAGCCTCCTTGTCTTCTCTCCTCCCATCTGAAGTCCTTACTCAGGCTGACACCCTTGGCACCCTCCCAGGTAACCCTTCTGTCTGAAATCAGTGGCACGCATGGAAAGTAGGGTGCAACAAACAAGTACATTGAAGCCAAGCCACTCCAATCAGTCTCCAGGACTTGGGCAATTCCTGCCAACATTGTAAAGCCAGCACTGTTGTAATAGTTCTCAGCCCATGCATCGTCAGCAGTACCAGTGCCTGACAGTCATACATGTGCATGTACAGTGCATATGGTAGGTGTGGCACATACATGTATACATGTGGTACATGTATGTTGCACATGCATGTGTGAGACTGTGGGTTAGGCTGGGTTACAGGTGCTCTTGGCTTGACTCTGTCAAGCACACATACTGAGCATTGGTTCACTCGGTAGTGCTGACTGAGTGTCAAGTCTAATTCCACATGAAGGTGACCAAGTCATATACAAGTCACTTAGTACATTGGGCTCCGCTTGGTACATTCATAATCCACACTTGTCAGGCATCGGGAATGCCAACCATGTGTGGGCTGAGTGCTACTACAATAGTGCTGGCTTTACAGTGTTGGTGGGGAATCAGCCAAGTCCTGAAGACCAATCAGAGTGGCTTGGCTTCAATGTACTCATGTGTTGTGCCCTACCTTCCATGCATGCTACTGATTTCCAATAGAAAGGGTGCCCATGAAGGTGCTGAGAGTGCTGGCTCAAGGGAGGACTTCAGATAGGAGGAGTGAAGACAAGGAGGCTTATGCCAAGTTGATATCCAGAATGAAGAACTATCTACATACATGTGCTACTTATATAGATTAAGAAGCAAGATGTGGAATAAGGAATGGAGAACAACAAGGTATGTAGAGCATGTGGAGGCATTGTGCACAATGATCAAGAATAGCATGAAGGAATGTAAACAAGATTAGAACAATGAAAATAGGATAATAGAAATGTGGCCAAGAATAGGACAATAGGGAGTGACCAACTATAAAACAATAGGGTCATGTCCAAGGATAAAACAATGATCAAATGTCCCAAAGTAGAATGAGTTTAGGAATAAGGAGTGGATGGGGTAGGATTAGTGGATGAGGAAGGAGTGGATGAGGGATGGAAATGGTGAAAGTTCCAGGCCGAGACCAATGTATCAAGTGACTTGCTTGTGGCTTGATCACTTGTTGTTAGGAACCATATGCTAGTATGCCCAACTATTCATTTCAGCCCACTTAGCCCAAATCTGCCTCCTGTCAAGCCCACAATACCATGCTCTGATTTACTCGGCAGTACCAACCAACCAACCTTTACCCATATCATCCCTCACCAGTGTGTGGCCTTGGCTTGGTACATTTGGTTTATCATTTGGTTCATTATCCCTATCCCACCCTCCTATTCTTTATTATTCTTTTATTCCCTGTCCTTCCCCTTGCCTGTTTACCCCCAGGACACTCACTATTTGTTGTCACTTGGCAGTGGCCCTATTGTTTTATGTTCAGCCACTCTCTATTGTTCTATTCTCACTCATTCTTTTGTTCTCAGTCATACTTCATTGTTCTATTGCTGTCCACATTCCTTGTTCTATTCTTGATCATTGTGGACAATACCTCCACATGATTCTTCATATCTTATTGTTCTCCATTCCTTGTGCCACTCTGTTTCACATCTCACTTATTAGCCTATATAAGTAGCCAATGTATGTAGATGGTTCTTCATTCTGGAAATCAACTAGGTTTACACCTTCTTATCCTCCCTTCTCCTGTCTAAAGTCCTTTACCTGGGCTGACACTCTCGGCACCCTCCCAGGGATCACTTCTGTCCCAAATCAGTGGCATGCATGGGAAGTAGGGCGCAATGCATGAGCATGTTAAAGCTATGCCACTACTTCTGGCCTGCAGAAGTTGGCCACTCCTCGGCATTCCCGGAGCCTGACACCTCCACTCACTTATTCAACTATATACCCTCAGCCCATGGACTATATGCACCTCGTGTATCTATCATGGCATCACATGCTCCTGTCAATACACTCCACTCATTTATGTCACTCTCTATATGCTCACAATTCCATTTTCACTTCATTTACATTTAAAATCCTTTCATTTACATTCCACTCCACTTTCATTTATTTGCAATTCCATTCTATCTCTTATATCTGATCTGTTACTACATTCCTTATAGGGCAATTCCATTGAGAATCGGAGTGACATGTCACCCCTCATTGTTGTTTTGGAACCATAAATGAGGTAACCTGAGAACTGTGACAAAACTTTGGTATGAAGAAAGCCTAATCAAGTTCTCTGACAAGACGTGGGCAAGTGGAAGCCTATCTGGGTTGATGTCCAAAAAGAATTGTTTAGAAGGGGCCTTGGCAGGTGCCTTTTCAATTACATGTAGGAATAATAGTTGGTGTACATGAACTATTATTCTACCCTTGCCTAGGATTATTTCCACGGATGTTCTATAAATCTGATTTAGTTCTTTTACTATATTTTTGCATACCTTTTATGTTTTAACCAAGAACCCTTTATCAAGCACTGACCTTTAGATCAAGGTACTCAAGAGAGGGAGGCACTGACCTTTGGATCAATGTACCTATGAGAAAGTGGCACTGGCCTTCAGACCAACATACCAGAGTGGGTGGTACTGACCTTCAGATCAAAGTACCTAAGGGTGCTTGATGCACAAGATAATCTGATGGACTATGGGTGATAGTAAGATAGATTGTTAAGTTTCTTTTATGCTACAGAACTAGTCTCTATATATACTAATTCTAAACTGATTATGTAACTCCCTAATAAGTGTGGGGGTTTTTCGGTATGAGAGACTAGTGTTATTCATCCTAGTTACTTTCTCTTTATACAAGTAAATCCTCTAACTAAAATATGATCCGTAATTAATGGATTCCATGGAGCATATGCAGGGTCGGCCCACTGTGGGCTGCCCCGATGGGATCTTCATAGAGATATGACACCTGTCAGTGGTGCCATTTGAATAGAACTACTTCTCCCTTTGTTCCCTTCTTGTCTGCAACATTTATCGCCTCTCTGAGCTGTGTCTCGTGTCTCATTCTCCTGTTTCTCAGTCATCTGTCCTCGGTGACTGCATATACGTGCCCCGGTTCCTTCAATTCTTGTTCCTTTCCATGTGAGTCTCTTCCCCTATGTTCCTTTTATCTCCTCCTATCTGCTTTCCCTTTGTCTCCTTCTGTATTCCATACACTTTGGCTCTTCTGGCCCCTATATCTCCTGATCATCTGGGCACTTAGTGTCTAAGTTGCTGCCGGTTTATGTCTCTCGCATGGTAACTACTAGTAAGTCCATGTACTACACTACTTTCAACTGCATGCTCACTAATACTTGTTCTGTATGCTATTTTACACTATTCTTTTTTTGTTATACAATCAGATCTGTGTCCAAATATATTTTTGTCCTTTTCTCATCCCTCACTCCCTTCTCTCCATTCCTTCCACCATTCGTCACAATAGGTATGCATACTTGACAACACTTCCCACTCTATTTCATCACCCACTTTTCCTTTATTCATTATCCATTCTTCCCAACCTGTTGATTCTTTATTTCTCAGCTTGTTTTACCTCAGGACATTTTCTATTGTTTTATTCTCAGTTATGACCTTATTGTTTTATATTCAGTCACATTCTATTGTCTTATTCTCGGTTGCACTCTTATTATCTTATACCCAGCCATGTCTCATTATTCTATTTTCATTGTTCTATTCTTGAGCATTGTAGACAATACTCCCACATGCTCTCTATACCTTATTCTTTTCTCCATGTCTTATGCCACCCTGATTCCACATCTCACTTCTTATCCTATATACTATACATATATCATCTCTATAGTGCTTCAATGTGAATGCACTGTGAGACTTCAATTAAGCTAGTAATAATACAGGTAGCAAATCTACTTAACTTTACCGCTCTGCTTTTGCTGCCAGTGTTGCAGCTACCTTTTAAATCTGTGTGTGTCAAGTACATATACCAAGACCCCAGTAACTTGGCAGTGCCAACCAAGCAGTCATCCTATGTCCACATACAAGTGTCTATGCCACATATACATCACTTGGTATGCCGGTTTTGGCTTGGCACATCCATTACCCACATTCCTTATCCATTACCCCTTACATACTCTACACCACTCACCATCCATTAATCCCACCACACCTACTTCTCATTCCTCGATCCACCTCACCTCAGGACTTCCTGCCCTTATTTTATCTTTGGTCGCAACCATTGTTTTATAGTCAGGCACTCTCTATTGTCCTATCCTTGGCCACATTCCTATTATTCTATCTTTTATTGTTCTATCCCTGTTTACATTCCTTCATTCTGATTTTACTCATTGTGGACAATACCCACATGCTCTGCATACCTTATTGTCCCACAATCCTTATTCCACATGTCTCTTCTTAAACCTATATAAGTAGGGCATACATGTACATATTTCCTCATTCTGGGTATTGACTAGGCTTAGGCCCTTCTACCTTCTCCTCCTCTGTTAAGTCCTCTACTCGGGCCAGCATCATCAGCATCCTCCTGAGTATCCCATCTGTTGCAAATCAGTGACACCCATGGAGAGTAGGGCGCAATGCATGAGTACATTGAAGCCAAAACCACTACTTCTGGCCTGCAGGACTTGGCTGTTCCCATCCAACACCTCAGCATTCCCGAAGCTTGACAGTGTGTCAGACACTTAAAAATACCTCCGGATACGTTCTGTAGGTTTCTGGAGGGTTCTGTAGGGGGGGTTGAGGTCCTGGGAATGTAGGTCAAAGATGGAGGACAAGGATGGACGAGGTGGAAAGTGGACGAGGAAGCACTGGAGACTTAGGGTAGTTGGTCACAGTGTTGAGGTTGTACGACTAGTCATTCAGGTGTTTGAGGTCAGAGGGACTTGGCTTCAACTTATGTGTTGTTCCCTCCTCAATCATCTGCCCCTAATTTCTGAAAGTCCGAAAACATGCTGGAGACTAAGTTGGAAACTTAGGATGCAAATTAAGTTGATATTCATACTGGCAAATAGTCCAGTTGACTGGAGGTTATATACATGTAGTTACTCCTTGTATTATCTACTGTCTGGTTAAAAGACAAGGAGAGGTGGGAATACAAGGGGTCAATAGAAAAGTAAGAACAAGGGAGTGAGGTATGCATTGATCTTGTGAGACACTTATTGCGAGAGCAGAACCTTGGTTATGGAATTGTGGGGGGTCAGGATTGCAGAACTTCAGATTGTTGTGACAGAGTCACAGGAAGGAGGTTAAGGGCCCTGTTCCAGATTACAGTTGGAAAACTCCTGGAAAAGGTGCAGGTGGTTGTAAATACTGAAATCAGATTATTGGGGGGTAAGAGCTATAATACTACCCCTTCAAGTTCCTTCCACACTTTGGCCTTCTTGAGGACACTTTCTATATCCTATATCAATCCAGTCTACACCTGACAAGATTAAGAGCTGGGAAATAAAAAAGTAGATTAATTGTTAAGATACTTCTGCCAATTTAGACAGGATAAATTGAAAATAAGGCTTTTGGAGATTTTCTGACTGGTAATTTCGATGACAAAGTGATCATCAATTTGAACTACAATTTACAGACTATATACTGCACAGAATACAACTGGAAATGAAACATGAGACAAAATACAGGAGTTTTAGCATCATACATGATATCAGACAGTTAAAACACATTTTACAAGGATTGGGGGAGAAAAATCATGATAGGAAACAATAATATACATACATATGGCCTGTCAAGTACATGAGGCCCAGTAGTTTGGTAGTGCCAACCAAGTACCCCTCGGTAACCAAGCCACATACTTAATACACTGTTCTTGGCTCAGCACATCCACCGTCCACATCCCTTGTTCCCATTCCTCATCCCCATCCACCTTATCCTATTCACCAACCAATAATCCTCCCCCATTCCACTCCTTGTTCTTTGATCTGCCTTACCTCAGGACACCCTGCCCTTGTTTTATCCATGGCCACAACACTGTTGTTTTATGGTCTTACACTCCTTATTGTTCTGTCCTCAGCTACATTTCTACTATTCTATTTTCATTGTCATATCCTTGTCTACATTCCTTCATTCTAATTATACTCATTATGGACAATACCCCCACATGCCCTGCATATCTTATTGTCCACATTCCTTATTCCACATGGTTTCTAGCTGGTCGCCACCCCCCCCTTTTAGGTAGATGTCCCACCGTCTACCAAAGGTGTCGGCCTCTAGCTGAGAAGAACGGAAAAGGGTCAAAAGTGCATATGACACGCATATACGAAATGAAGATTGGGAACGGATGGGGACGGATGGGTGAGACCTTGGCCGAACGTGCCGAGTGACAACGCTGGTCGAGAGGTCCCTGCCGAAAAACTTGCCAGCCGTTCTGGTATACAAGCATGCACAAGGCAGTTGCATTGACTAGGGCTATTGGCGAAGCTTCCAGCGACGGAACAGGATCCTGGGTGAGGCTTTTGGAGCAGTGGCAAATGCCACCTGGACCGAGGCCATCGGGATGCACCTAAAAACACTAGTAGCTTGACGGATTATAATACTGCCCAATACCCTGTTAATCAACGGATTATAGTGGGTGAGTGAGTTGTGCCCGAATATTGCTGACCGATGGATCTAGTACATGACAGACGGATGGGTGGACTGGTTGTCCAAACGGAAGATCTAGTAACATGTATGTGTTCAGTAGTAACCGAATTTTTTATGCTGTACTGGATCAGAGAATTTTATCGAAGGTGAAGTAATGAGTCATGATTCTATCAGACATATAAAATGGTTTCCCGAGAATATTGGTACCAGCGTCGGATGACGGAACAAAATTAAAATGAAGAGAAGAGGAAGACGTATCAGCATTGAATGAACCTCACTACTTTGGCATCCGTTGAGTCAACGCAACTCTTGGTGTGCTCGGAGGCCGATCGGATGGCGATCTAGTTTCCGTTTTCTGATGCTGAGTTTTCAGCTTTAGCGTCTGGAGTACCAGTTGCCTGGGGGACGGGGTCAGGAGTAGTAGTTGTGCAGGTTTTGCTTGCTTTAGGGCACCCGGTGATCTTGTGATTTTTTGCGCCATAAAAGAGACACAGGTTGTTGATTATACATCTCTGTCGTTCACTTGGGAGGAGCTTGCCATTTTTGCTGAGGATTTTGGTAGGCTCGGGTTGGGTTGGCTGGAGTTGTTTACTGTCCTCGTTTGTTGACATTTTTGTGTCGCTGCTATTATTCCGTGAGGTCATGATCGTGTGTAAGGCACGGGAAGTAGTGGGATTCTGGGTATACTGTCAGGAGCCAGATTCTGATGGACTTCGGTACTGCCAAAAAGCTGTTGTCAAAAGGTCGGGCGGACTATGGCCAAGTCCTGCAGGCCAAGAGTAGTGGCGTTGGCTTCAA
>QLPG01001315.1:13299-24755 GCA_003314385.1 Gomphus sp. MG54 | reverse complement strand
GTATGATGCGGGACGTCAAATTTCCTTCAAAGTCTTACCATTGAGGCCTGTAGTTTCATATATAGACTGCACATCGGGCAAAACTAACTGTTCTGGGCGTTGTCTGCTAAATCCCGAAAAAGATACCATGGACCACTGATATATAACCGTCTTCTGGAACTTTCTGTAATGAGTCCCTAGGCCAACAGCATAGAGGTCTGCGAACACATCCGTCGATGATAGGTATATAGTGGGGGTCATTTCCCTGGTCCGCTCTGCCACCCTAATAAGTCCAAGCTATAGTCTGTCAATATATCTATCAATATATTATCATGATAATAATATGTGTGTGAGCTACATATTAGTTTATTTTGGCTTGGTCAGCGCGTGTCATCAGTGGTAGGATACAGTTATGTCATAATGTGTTGCTCTCCGCCCGAACTCCGTTTCCTGCATTAGTGAGACAGAATTATTTCACACTTGCATCATGATATGCTGGTGATTTTTCAGTATATAAGGAGGGCATGGTTCTATGCTATCGACATCGACTTTTAGCTATAGCACTATGTGGCAACCTCCTCCACCTCCTCCCACTAAATTGGGCCGTTACCGCGTTCTGTCTCCTAATGCCGGGGTTCGCGTCTCCCCCATACAGCTTGGTGCCATGAACATAGGAGATAAATGGTCTGCACAATTGGGCAGTATGGATAAAGAATCATCCTTCAAGTTGCTTGATGCCTACTATGACGCTGGGGTATGTGCACAACTCTTGACAATTCTGGGGAAAAAATAACTTAATGCTTTCCCCAGGGAAATTTTATTGACACTGCTAGCAACTACCAAGATGAAACGTCAGAGCAGTTTATAGGTGAATGGGCGGAGAAGCGGGGTGTCAGAGACCAACTAGTTATTGCCACCAAGTTTTCTGGAAACTTCAAGCGTGGTGATGATTCCATTCCAATCAAGATCAACTATGTTGGTAACAGCCACAAGACTCTCCACTTGGCTGTCGAAGCCAGCCTCAAGAAACTCAGAACGACTTATATTGACATCCTCTATATGCATTGTATGTGACTTTCATCACTGCTTAATATGCATGGTTTTAAGGTCGTTCGCAGGGTGGGGATATCATGCTTCTATAGAAGAAGTCATGAATAGCTTGCACAACCTCGTCGCAGCCGGCAAAGTCCTATATCTTGTAAGCTTTACTCTTATACACAATGATAATGATTTACATAGATTTTACCAGGGTATTTCGGTGAGCGTGTATCTCAGTTGAATCCTACAGCTGATTTTTGATATTTTTGCTCCACGTCATAGGATTGCCCGGCGTGGGTAGTCGCAAAAGCAAATCAATGGGCCCGAGACCACGGGAAGACGCCATTCTGCATTTACCAAGGCCATTGGAGTATTCTTGAACGCAGCTTCGAGCGTGACATTATACCTATGGCCAGATCTGAAGGCCTCGCTCTTGCTCCTTGGGGAGTTGCTGGCCAAGGTCGTCTCAGGACGGACGAAGAGGAGAACCGTCGTAGAGAGAGCGGAGAAAAAGGTCGTACCGTCTTTGGTCCAGACTGGGAGCGCAAACCTCACGAGGTCAAGATCAGCCACAAGCTAGAGGAAATCGCGAAAGAAGTCGGCGCAGACCATATCACTGCTGTGGCCATTGCTTATGTAATGCATGTGTGTCCTTTTTTCGTTCATCAAAGTCGGCTTGTTTGTTTAACTAGTTTTGTAGAAAACGCCTTATGTGTTCCCAATTGTTGGGGGGCGTAAAGTGGAGCATTTACACGGGAATATAAAGGCGCTGGATATCACACTTACTCCAGAGCAGATCAAGGCGCTTGAGGAAGTCCTGCCCTTTGATCAAGGGTTCCCGAACTCTTTGATTGTGAGTAATGGCGAGTAAACCAGTCTCTGTGTCTTAATGATCTTCCTCTATAGGGTGACGGCACTGAAGACTCCTGGATGGTAAAAACTGTTGGGAATACGGACAAATGGCCACTTGCACTGCCACTCACGCCCGCCTTGCCGGAACTCTCCAAATCAGGAAGCTGATAGCTTGTACAATACTTTGGAGCACAAATTCTGAAAAATAGATTTGTATTTTGTCTATTATATCGGAACGATTAATACTTTCCTTCTAATTACCAATGAAATGATAAGGCTGTCAACAGAAAGATTTCTCAAATTCATCCACAATACCCTGCCTCAGAAATCGCGATATCGACAGGTCCCCCAATCCAGGTCTATCCATTTTCCCCTTTCATCCAACCGCGGACTACGCCTCAGGCATGAGCCATGTTCTCTGTAGTGTTGTGTCCTGTCGCAAATGTCAATGCAGCTGTCACCTCAAAAAATACGCCATTTTCGATGACGTCCCAATCGGAACATGAGGCATGTCAGTAGCACCGAGCTGAACAACTGGCCCTTTCATCTGCGCGCCGGACTCGTGGCTATGACAACAGTGGAAGTCTGTAAGTCATGAAAACGGTGCAAGTCATTTATGGCGCAATTATGGCGCAACTGGCACGCGAACCTTGATGCCAAAAGATAGCATAACACCATCCATTTCCATTCCATTGCTTCCCTAGACAATGCGACCCAAGAAATCAAGAATGAGATTGATGGTCGCGTGCGTATGATTGTAGTAACCTATAGAGGCTGTATCGTTTGTGCTGATCATTGGAAACAATCATGTCTCCTGGGAATGCTGGTTAATTCCAACTTCGAGACAAGATACTAGAATTGTAGGGTGGTCAGGTCTTGCATCAGGCGTGTCAGCTCAGTACGGCATAGAAAAGGATGATTATAACTCAATCAGGCCGTTAACGCATATACTTGTGCCCCTGTCACTTCTGACAGTTCCTACACAAACTAAGAGCATATATCTTCAGCAGGGTCCTGGATCTCATGATTAATGACACTTCCAAACCTCTCTGAGAACATATCATTTAGCTCAATCTTCACTGACACTCCCGGAGAAAAAAGGATGCTGATTCAGTTTCGTAGGGCAGATGTGGGTGTAATCGCAGGGGCTGGTAATTTGTCTGAACCACTGACGGGAGCCGTGGTAGGCAGTTACTTGCAGCCACATGTGCTACTCCGCTAGTTGTGCGGGGGTGCTTAACACTACACCCCTCTTGCGTTACTGAATATATACTGTGAAGGACGACAGACAATACCCTGTGATCTTCATTTTAGGGATTATTCGTCAATTGAGATAGCTCCTTGCATATTTATTAACACAAGACTCACCGTGCATGAGTTACTTTTTTTTTTTTTGGAAGCCAACGTGGAGCAAAAATGTCAACACATACTACCGTTGTCCCAGTGATCGAGCAAAGTATCCACATGACGGGCTGTTGAATGGGACGAGGGGAGAAGAGCTACTGAGGAGTCACGTGGGCGGCAATAAGTCAACTCACATTCTGGTAAACATGCGCTACCACTTGTATATTCCCAGTCACCACAAGAAGGCACAGCGGTCGAGGCAACCCCCCCGACGAATAGGAGTGTTTTAAGGCTCGCATATCCTGTCTCCTCCTCCATGGCCTTTGGAATTTGATCACCACACCATATAGTGACTACCGAAAAGAAATTATTTCTGTTTCCTTCTCTAGCAATTCATCACCAATGCACAACGAGTCCAATAAACGGACCAGAGGCACATAGTGGAAAGTGATTTAACCCATGGAAGATATTAGCGCATGTAATCGATCAAGGGGGAACTCGTTGGTAAGTTGCCCGTTATCAAAAAAAACGTTTTCGAAAATTTATTCCCAGGACTGCAGTGCGTGAAGCCTTCAGCCTTGATGACGACTGGGATCCAACTCTCCCTTCGGCACAGAGGGACTGATTCAAATCTATATGAAGGATTCGCTAGACTAGTCAGATACAAGCGCATGCGATTGATTGGGGAACTCGATGGTAAGTTCCGTGTTATCAAAGCATGCTCTTGGAAATCCATTCCTTGGATTGCAGTGCAGAATTCATCCTTCACCATCAATGACTGTTGGGGGGGGAAGTGGTATACCATTCGGAAGAGGGGCCGATTCAACCTGTATGAGGGATTCGCTAGATTAGTCAGAGACCAGCACGCAGTTTGATCGAGGGGAAATTAGATATGGTAAGTATGCTCGTTTTTTGTTACCAAGACACCCCTCTGAAGTTTGTTCCCAACAGCTGCGGAAAATCTTCACCATTAATTGCAGCCAAGTTAGATGGACCCAAGTTCTCTTCTATCGATGACTTCTCCTTCGCACGGGGTCTTGACGATCGCTACTTTCCCGGGAAAAACTCTCAACCATGCACTGGAAGTCGATTGACGCACCCGAAAGGCTTCCTTTCATGCTAATGTCATCAACCTTGCACGACACTCAACTTGACATTAGGCGTGTCATGCTGCAAGCATGTATTGCACTTTGACGTTATGTTGTTAATGTATCCCATGTAATCTTTGGTCATGCATATCACTGACACACACCATAGATCCGTGACAATGTTCATGACGGCCTCCAGTATTATTCAGTGGTCTTCATCTAATGTAAGCTGAGCTGGGTCTGAGGACGGGTCAACTATACGGGCAGGTGATGTTGCATGTTAAAATCAAATTTTGTCCAGATTTAAATGCCCAGGCGCATACCGAGTTCAATGCACGATTCGCCAGAAAAGGATCTAAATACAACTCACATGATAATGGCTTGAAGATACATTCCCGTGCCAACTCCGTATGTACCGGTTCGTATAAATCTCTTCGACATGAAGCCATCTTTGAAATATTCCGGAATATAACAGATATAGTACGACATATTCAGGAGGAGCTATCTGTTTGAAAATCTGGCAAGAAAGAAAGAAATTTTATGGGCCCAGCCAAATCCAAGCCCTAAGCCAGACTGGACAGCCTACACCGGGATCTACAGAGAAAAGACAAGTTTGCATGAAGATAAATGGGGGTTACTCACCGATGTCCGAATCGTGTGTATCAATCGCCCGAGACTATGGTAGGGCTTTTTGTCAAGTGGGTCATACGCAACTCACCTTGGGATATCCCTAGACTTACTCCAGATATACAAAAGGGAAACGTACCTGGTTCAAAATCCCAATACAAAGAAGGCCGATTCTGGTTCACCCCACAAGCAAGCAAGCAGGCATAAGAATGGGTCAGAGACGCATGAACCCGTGTGTCGATAGATACTTGCGTCTCTGACTCAATCAAAGTCCTTTCTTTTTCTCTTCCTTTTCACTCAAACATCAACCACCACCGTAGCTCCTACCCATCATGCTCGATTCCGGTCGACCGTGTCAAAGACCTCAGGAATGCGCACATGAACTGCCAGTCAATGTTGAGACCCTCTATCTCCTCTTTTGTCTCCATCGAACTAATGAACTACCGCCGATCGTAGTAGTCCCATCGTGTTTCTATGATTAGGTCGCAGAAGTGTCGGAACAAGAGGATGATTGGAACCACGCTTGCACCATACTAAACCTCTCCTTATCGTTCCTCGAGGCGTTTTACCAAAGCATGAGTATCTCACTAGCATTATCTTGAGAAGTCACTTACGCACTGTGCCAGATCGTTCCGCATGGCGAACAGAGCTAAAGATTTGTCCTGCAGGCGGGATTCAAGCGGGATTCATCGGAGCGTCGAAAGCACTACTCCGATAGGTGGACAAAACTACCAGGATCCACCATTTTGGCGGCGGTTCCATCAGTTGAGATGTGTTTAGTGCTACTGTCCTTCTACTAGCATGTCACCGAGGACTGACTAACTAAAGCTGTATATGTTTGCGACAGCGGCCTTATAGTTGGCATTTTCGGATCCAACTTCATTGCGACTGACCCTTAGGTGCCAAGGCTATAGGTGGACAGTGAACTCCTGCTGTGCAACTGTGTTCATTATTCATATCATCCTACTATCTACCTGGTTGGACTTTGACAACACTATCTTTCACCCTTTCCACGGATCAAGCATATTCAGATTCTTGTGTTGTTGTAGCATGATGTTGCGTCATTTCTCAGTGTTTTCCATTCACACAAGAGTTCATGTCGCATGAGAGTGACTGGTCTTCATGACACACTCTACGTCCAAACTGTAGGACAATTTTGTGCTTTTTTCTTCTGCTCATTTCAGACCCTGCATTACCGCTTGTTTTGCCTTTGTGTACTGTACAGTCATGAAAACCTTATAATATTAAATAGACTATATTATTGGAAAAATATGATAATTCACAAGCCAATTAAACAGTAGCATTAATCCTTAAGGACCACTGGTAAAGTTGATGGACGAGTCCAACGTGTTCATGTCAATGAAGCAAATAGTGGATTCAATGCTCTTTGTGTATTAGTGCACAGTAGGAAGGGACACAGCAGCGAAGATACTGATGAACCACAACTGAAACTAGCAATTTTGTACTACTGCACAAGAATTCGACGTCTCAACATGTAACTTCTCTAAAACCTGTAAGATAACGTATCAACTAAACCTGCATCAGAATCAGTTGCTCATTGTTTACTTACATTGAGTGATTCCTCCCGAAATGTCGCAAAGGACACATAAGCTATGACATACCCAACTCCACGACAGCTGTTATTGATTCCTTATGCGTGTGATCCTCTCGCGACGGTTTCGGGTTGCTACTACGAGGGAAAGGCTATCTTATAGGATTCCAAAACCTGCTGTTCTGCAAGGAAGTGATGAATGAGTCAGCGAATAAACTCAACATGTGATAGGTACAAAATCACTTAGACAGACAAAGCTTTCTCGTAGGTGTTGCATTATAACGGATCGTCGTTTATTCTTCGCTTGTCTACGCTGATGATCGACAGGTATAACTCATCCCGATGCTCTTTGCTGATTCCATTGTGATTCCCAAATGTGATTTTCATGGTAGCCAACTGAATCATCCCAGTGCACCCTGAATAAGTCACCACATAAACCTAGGTAAAAAAAATAGATGTTTCCCACCTGAATTAATCCAATCGTCTCTTTCACGAGATAAAGACTATGTGGCGTGATCCCTGGGCAGGTGATGAGTATTAAATGATGGGTTTTGGCAAGTGCTTTAGGCCACATATTCGGTAGCACTTTTGTGGCTGCATCGCTGAAGTCGAACTCTGCTGCCATTCTGCTAGGATGATGTCTACGATGGCTTCCTGGTGTTTCGTCATATCCCATGCCCGATTCATAGATGAGGGTAGGCATGTTGATAGCAAAGCCGTCGCAGATTCCATCGTCACTTGGAATTGCATATGCTAGTACGGGTGCCCTTAATATACAGGGCCGTGGATGATGAATTACGATAAGCTACCTCATGAGAAAGACACTGCAAACAGCTTTTGCTCGTCAATTTACTATCCAGCTAGCCAAAGTAAATATTGCTCACCAATCATCCATTATCGCAGAATGTAGGGTTAAAATGATACAAATTGAAGGGGCCAAGATATGCAAACGCTGTCCTGGTGGCCGGGTGACTGGGACGCGTGAGGTTGATCGTACGAGACAAGACGAACGAGTTGAGGTGCGAAAAGTAGAAGGGTATTCGTGTAGAGTCACGTGGTCCGCTCGTGTCTGTACAGTTGGACTCCCCCTACGTAAACTTTGAGCTTCTATAGCGTCGAGAGCTATTCACGTACCTCCTCTTGCCATGGGGGCACTAGGGCAACAGTCAATTCACCTCGCTATAGCGACGGTTTCGAGCTTTCCCGTCCCTCGACATGTCCTTCAGGGATCTTCTGTCAGCCCTGGAGAGATATAACGTCGAGAATAATCCATGTACTCCAGGTTGGCATGGGGGACACAGGGTCAACAGCAAACTCCTCCCTTAGCGACGAATCAGAGCGTTCCAATCAGCAGGGCCTGGTCTTCGATCCATGAAGCACAGGAACGTTTGCGAGAGGCGGTCTCTCTCAGATGTCAGTCTTCAATCTTCCACACTGTACACCGGGCCCAACAAAAAGTCGGATGTGGCGGAAACAGTCCCATTGGTTCTGGTTGGTGACTTCTCGCTACATTAAATGGCAGATGGCCAAACTATGCACTAAATTAGGGGAGATAGGTGGGTGAGTTAATACTACCAACAATTCGAAAATTCATATGAATCCGGGTAAAACCAATCTTAGGAAATAATAGATTGACATCATTTCTTTGCATCGGCAATCGAAGGACCGCCGAAGAGAGTGTATGCTCTCAACGACTGCTACTTCACCGAGGAAAATCCCACCTGCGAAGGTAGTACAGCTGCTCATCTGGATCGACTGAGCAGAAGCAGGACTACCTGCTGCAGGATGGGTATTTATCCAAACACTCCCCGTCGTTGTCACTGCAGCTTGACAAAAAGCACGCCATATTGATCTGGCAGAGATCTCTTGTATCAAACACAACGCTACCAATATACCCGTCTAAAGCCGTGCATGTGGACACACGCACCCTGATTGCTACCACTTTCGTCAGGGTTATTGCCAACACCATTCAAGGGTGTCTACCCATTGTCATATGTGCCGGCGCCGGAGTTCACGTAGACGAGACGGTCGGTGATGCTCTGGGTAGGTGTGCATATATTGAAGTTGACCTGTGCGTAGACTTACACGCCTATCCACATAACAGAGAAGAAAACAACTGGCATGAAAAGAACTCACCAATGCCGCTAATTGGCGTAACAGTCACCTAAGGCTGGTGCAGTGTGAGCGTACAGAAGGTAACATACGCTACCTTGAGAAATAGCAGTTCTTATCTGATGTAGTACCACAGAATGACCTGTTTCGTTTAATACGATGGTCCTGGTTGACCCAGCAATCCATAAAGCCAGCCAGGCTTGGCCTGGTTGTCGATTCGCGAAGGCACAGAAAACCCTGCATGAAAATTACTTACTAGCATCATCTCCATTGTGTCCGTTACTCGTGAAGACTGTTCCAGAGCTCTCGTAACGTAGGTCGCTTCTATATACAAAGTTCTCTTGAGAGATAATCTTGAATTTAACAGCATAGTATCACGGGAGACTACCTGTTAACTTGAAGAGATAGGCCAGATACTGGTCGAGGCAAATCAAGACTGGATCAAAAACGCCTGATCGTGTGTCCAGTCTCAGTCCTTCCTCTTTCGTTCTTCTTGTTTATAATTTAATCACCAGGCCAGTGCCGACTTCGTCATGTTGAGTCGGGCTTGTCTTTCTCCACCCGAAGAAGACAAGACCGATTCAACATGACGAAGACAAGACCGACTCAACATGACACAGACGAGCCTGACCCAAGGTGACGAAGAGAAGCCTGACCCAAAGTGAAGACAAGCCTGACCCAAAGTGCCGAAGACAAGCCTGACCAAATGTGTCAGGCTTGTCTTCATCACATTCTGTCGGGCTTGTCTTCGTCACTTTGGGTCAGGCTTGTCTTTGTCACTTTGGGTCAGGCTTGTCCACGTCACCGTGCAAAGACAAGCCCGACATTGATCGACCAAGCCATAGCTAATGCAAGTTTTGCACGAAAAAAACTCACATTGAACGAAATGGTACAATGTCGAACTCCTTCTGACGAATGCTCAATCACCCATAGGCCCATATCCCACCGAAATTGAGTTCACGAAGTGCTGGAGTCAGAAACATGAAGAAATCTGCATGCGGAGCCTATCTCCACGATCGCACGTTTTCCCCAGTGTTTTCTCCTCTAAACGTACGCTCAGCCACCCTTAGGTCCATGTTGCATCGATGTTGAGACCGTGAGGTGTCGGAACTGCAAGACAACCAAGACGACGCGAGGAGAGACTAGGTTTGTACCTTCATTCGCGTCGTTATGATCTAAGGATACGTGGTTTACTTGTCTCGATGTGACACAGGAGCCAAGAAAAGTGTCCGTCGTGGATGGTTGCGCATGGCGCAAAGATAGAGACTGCGAGCCGTAAGCTGAGATTCAAAGGCGCGTCGAAAAATAATAGTACTCCGATATGTGGACAAACGACCTCGATTCGCCACGGTTATGACGAGCTTTCTTTTCTAGAGTACTGGCTCCATCTCATTTAGCTCAGTCAATCTCTGTGCAACCCAAAAGGCGTGTCCACCATTTTGTCACCAGCGTGCTTTTGGCTGGCATGCTACTTCGATGGCTGCAGCTGGTGAAACCATCTTACTCCAAGTCTTCTGTTCCATGGTGAACTGTAAACTTCAATGCAATGTGAGCATACTTTTGCCAACTAGTCTCAACCATTTTTAACCATTCTCTCACAAGACCATCTCAAGTCTTTCCAAGACTCAATCTTGCTTAGCAACTTCAGCTACGCTGTTGTGCCATCCCTAGAAATGGCTTCTAGTTACAATCATGCCCATGTACCATGGGGATACTCAATCTGCCTTCCTGTGATTTACACTTATATATAACGCCGCCTTGTATGTTGAATATATTATATCATTATTTCATTGACACCAAGAAATAGTACATGAAACTGTCCTAGCAAACAAGACACTGCTATATTTATTGGGTACTCTTGACAGTGCAAATACTGGTGCGGTGCATCTCATGTACCAATGTTCAGTACGATGGTTCCCAACTGCAAAGTTACAACATGAACCACAGTGCTTTTTGCAGTATGTTACTGCTACAAGACTATGACACGTGCACTCGGTGGGTGATAACTCCAAAAGGTTCAGATAGTAGGACACTGACGGGACCCTGCAACAGAAAATGTTTGGTGATTTGATATCCCAATGACTAGCTCCTGATCCTGGTTCCTACCATGCTCGTGAGTCATGAGTGTAAGAACGTCGTTATGTGTGCCGACGAGATAATTGTCCCCTGTAAATGCTGGTAACAGAGAACCAAATGCGCGACCATCATCCCTTATGGCGGCTGTTACTTTGAACGAAACGACTTGCCGACATTAGGTCTCTCTACATTTCATAAGTACTTGACCGAGTATACGGAGGCAACGTATGAGCTGATTCATCTCACTATCGTTTTCAGAGACGTATTTGTTTTCTCAACCGTTGCTAAGAGGACTTGAAACCAACTTTTTGCAGTCAACTGGAAGTACTATTACTATAAACGAAGTAATTCATCGTACAACGTGTTTCTGCACGAAACGTAGCGTATTTGACATAACCAATGACAACAACCACCACGTCCTGGATCACCAAATCCGCATACCCACCCTCCTCTGCTTATACACGTCAAAACATTCGCTCACGATAGTCTCGATTTTACAATATGTTTTGAAAAGATAAAACTAAATTTACGATTAATCCTGTGTGCGATGAAGAAGAATAATCAGGAGCTAGAAACCACAATCGGTCGAAAAAAAGGTCGTTCCGAGAAACTCCAAGGAGGGAATTTTCGGTCCCCTGTCAAGCAAAGCAGCATCCCTTAGGGGTTCTGTGCGCGACCATGAGGCGGAAAACAGGACTACTACTCCCTTCAAGTCTGTCACCTTAAACTTCTTTTCTTCCATTACCAAATATTGCAGAAGTGTTCGCAAGGAAAACAAATACATGTCC
>QLPG01001315.1:0-13211 GCA_003314385.1 Gomphus sp. MG54 | reverse complement strand
CGGATATAAAACAATGGGTCGCGTCCGAAGATAATACAAGGACGGGGAGTCCCGAGGTGAAACGGACCGAGGAGTACGGATGGCGAATGTGCCGAGCCGGGACCGGTGCACCAAGTGTTATGTAGGCAACGCGGGCACTTGGTCGTGGATGTAGAGTAATTGCTCGGTCGGCACTGCCGGCGGATGGGTCTCGGTATGTGGACTTGACAATAACACACTTTTGCACCTCTATTTCCAACAGGTTATGGGCCCCAGTTGTTGGAAATATTGTGATTTTGCACCACAACATGTTATGTGATGTGTCTGCATTATATAAGTTATGCTGTAGCTAAAATATTCCCTTGTTGAATTATAACCATTATCTGCATTTCGAACTGTGTGCTTCAGGGGAAATTCAACATAATTCGACTACACCTATATTGGATGACTCAAGTGTACTGACTCATCCTCTTACTCACCTTCTTGAAAACCACAAAACCATACTTTATCCAAATTACTCCTGTTATGTCTGAAGACCATGATCCAACATTTGCTGTACTTACCAATGGGAACTATGCAGAATGGGAGAAGCAGACTTGATAGAATGAGGATTGTAGGAATATGTTTTTGGGACAGTTATGAAACTAGAAGGTGATATGGTTGGTGCTAGGAAGGCTATTGCTGAGTATGAGATGAAGATGAGGCAGACCAGGGCCAGGATAATTAAGAGGGTCACGGCCAGTCAGTTGCCCCATATGAAGGATCTCGACCCAAAGAAGGTCTGGGCAGAACTACTGTTACAATGTAGAGAAAGGACATAATCGTAATATATTTAATCTCCCAAAGGCGAGGCAATGGCGAGGTTCTGGATGGGGCTTGGCTTCAACGTATTGCATTGCACCCACTAGACCGCATGATCCCCAATTTTGTAAAGGTGAGACAGACAGAAATGAACAGAGGAACCTTAGTTGAAATCAAGGTTGATTTTCTGACTGAAGACTGAACTATGAGTACAAGATCTTTTATACTACTTTCTAATCTATTAGGAGTTGAAGAGATTCCTATAATAGAATGAGAAAGCCGAGGATCATGAAAAGCGAGAACAGAATACTATGCCCCAAATAATGATCTCCTCCGTGACATTGTGGAGTGACGTGTCACTCCGATTCCCAACAGAGTTACCCTAAGGAATGTAATAGCGGATCTGACATAAAAGACTGAACAGAATTGCAAATGAATGAAAATGGAATGGAACGTAAATGAAAGGATATTAAACGTAAATAAAGATGGAATGGAATAGCGAGCATATGGAATGTGACGTAAATGAGTGGAGCAAATTGACAGGAGCATGTGACACCAAGACAGATACATGAGGTGCATATAGTCTGTGGGCTGAGGGCATATGGTTGGATAAGCGAGCGAGTGCGGAGTTGGGCTGAGTGGGCTGAATTGAATAGTCGGGCATGCCGGCATATGGTTCCTGACAACTACAGCCTGTCCATCAGGCTACAGGCTTTGGTTTGAAGCTGGCTATGTGGCGTGCTATCAAGTACACATACCAAGTGGCTGGTAATTCGACAGTGCTGACTGAGCAGTCAGACTACATCCATGCACAAGTGTCTAAGCCACATGCAAGTCACTTGGTATGCCGGTCTCGGCTTGGCACATTGTTAAATCTGCGTGTCGGTGCTTAGCTAGAGACTTCCGGAAGGGTTTTCAGGGGGATCTGAAAGGGTTCCAAAGGGAGAACTCATATTCCAAAGGTGGGGGTGAGGATTGGAATCGGGATCGGAATCGGAGTGGATGGAAGTCGGGAATGCTGGGGGTCTTGGGACTGTTCACGGTATAGGGTGGTACGAGTGGTTTGAGGTCGCAGGGACATGGCTTCAACTTATGTGTTGCACCCTCCTCGATCGTCTGTCCCTAATTTCGGAGAGTCGGAAAGTTTACCGGAAACTAATCGGAAACTACGACACAAAATTAAGTCGATATTCGTACTGGCGAATAGTCCAGTCGACTGGTGGCCTATATACATGTATCTAGTTCTTGTACTATCTTTTACCAAGTAAAGACAAGGGGGCAAAGGGAGTACAAGGGGCAATATAAAGTGAAGAACAAGGAGTGAGGTACACAATGATCCTGCACATCATCTATCAAAGGAACGGAACCTTGACTTTGGAGTCTTCGGAGGTTGGGAATTGCGGAATCTCGGAATGTATGTTGGACATCTGGAAATCGGGTATTCAGGCTTTGGGCGATCGGAAAGGTCCCAGAAACGGTTCGGGTGGTTGTGGGGTTTAATGTGGGTTTGTTTGGCAGCATGGGCCATAACACACATCCACCATCCACGTTCCTTGTCCCTATCCCTCATCTACTTTGCCTCATTCACCACCCATTAATCCTACCCTGTCCGCTCCTTACTCCTCGACCCGTCTTACCTCGACCTGTCTTACCTCGGGACATCTGACCATTGTTTTATCCTTGGTCATAACCCATTGTTTTATCCTTGGTCATAACCCATTGTTTCATCCTTGGTCATAACCCATTGTTTTATCCTTGGTCATAACCCATTGTTTTATAGCCAGGCACTCCCTATTGTCCTATCCTTGGCCACATTCCTATTATTCTATTTTTTATTGTTCTATCCCGTTTACATTCCTCCATTCTATTTTTGCTCATTGTGGACAATACCCCCACATGCTCTGCATACCTTATTGTCCCACATTTCTTATTCCACATGTCACTTCTTAACCTATATAAGTAGGACATGCATGTACATACTTCCTCATTCTGGGTATCGACTAGGCTTAGGCCCCTTACCTCCCCTTTTCCCTGTGAAGTCCTCTACTCAGGCTGGCACCTTTGGCACTCCCTGAGTATCCCTTCTGTTCCAAATTGGTGAAAAGCATGGAAAGTAGGGTGCAACACACGAGTACGTTGGAGCCAAAGCCACTACTTTCAGCCTGCAGGACTTGGCCACTCCCTGCCAGTATCCTTGGCATTACCGAGGCCTGACACATGCATTCATTAATGCAAGGATGAAGTTAATTAATCTCAGGAGGTTGTGGAAACCATGGCATCGTGGATTGGCAGGGTGAAAGGCATGCATTTTTGACTAGAGGCTATTGGAGTGGATGTGACCGATGATGATGTTATCCTTGTGCTCACAAATGGACTACCTACAGTCTACAACCAAATCATTATAATGGTGGATGCTGCTTGTCCAGAAGATATCACACTTGAGAATGTTATCACTCGGCTGGCAAATGAAGAATGATGACATGAGATTGAGGTTATTAAAAATCCACGCTTGTTGCCAAGAAAGGATGTGATATCTCAGAGATTGTCTGTTTTTGTTGCAGGAAGAAAGGACACTTTCACTCTCAGTGTCCAGAGAGGAAAGAGGAGACAGCTGCTGTTGCATATGATTCCAATGAGTTGTTTGCTTTCTAACTCATGTGGTGCTTTACTCGAGAAGATGTGTTGGGAATATTGCAAGTTTACACCACAACATGTCATGTGATATGTCTGTTGGGACGATATGATCAGAAAAGTGGCTGCTGTTACGACCTGTAGACTTCTCTCCAGAGATCCAATCAGGTTTCAGCACAGCCTGGATGCAAGACATCCTCACCTGCATATCAGATAACCTTTTTTTATGTTTGATTTATTCACTCTGGTGCATACAATGATCTAACAGGTAAGGGATGTATATAACGGCTGTGTTTTGGAACCGTAAATGAGGTAACCTGAGAACCGTGACAAAACTTTGGTGTGAAGAAAGCCTAATCAAGTTCTCTGACAAGACAAGGGCAAGTGGAAGCCTGTCCGGGTTGATGTCCAAAAAGAATTGTTTAAAGGGGGCCTTGGCAGGTGCCTTTTCAATTATGTGTAGGAATAATAGTTTGTGTACGTGAACTATTATTCTACCCTTGCCTAGGATTATTTCCACGGATGTTCTATAAATCTGATTTAGTTCTTTTACTATGTTTTTGCGTACCTTTTATGTTTTAACCAAGAACCCTTTGTCAAGCACTGACCTTCGGATCGACATGGCTAAGGATAGGACAATAGGGAGTCATGATTTTATTCCCCTGCATTTGTGTTTTGCACTTTCATCTTTGTTTCACTTTTGCACTTTTCACTTTTGCATTTGCGTTCTCTGGCGCTTAAAATAAGCGCTTATAACGATGCACCATTGCGCACCTTTGGGTCTTGTCTTTAGCATTCAGATTGACAAGCCCCAAAGGTTAGTAGTTACTTTGTTATATACGTGTCTTTAGCATCCATATTGACAAGCCCCAAAGGCCATTGTTGCTCTCTGTGTGTGACAATTAAGAGTCTCTAGACCTTCCCTGCCAACAATGTCTGCATTACATAAGTTATGCTGTAGCTAAAATTTTCCCTTGTTGAATTATAACCATCACCTGTGTTTTGAATTGCATGCTTCAGGGGAAATTTAACACCGATCATACCTAATCTCACTGAAACTGTCTTTTTGTGATCTGTCTCTTCATAATCTGCCTTTTCATATCTAACAAAACTTTTGTGTTAGAGAAAACTTTTCATATCAACATTTGCTCATAACATAGATCACACTATTATGCCTCAGCTCCCAAAGCTCACCAGTACCAACTGGCATATGTAGTAGAAGGAGATAGAGACCCACTTCATGCTGATTGGCTGTAGAGGTCATATTGAAAATGTTAGGCCTGGAGCTGAAAAGGCTTTGGCCTGGGATCAAACTGACCAAAGGTCTACACCATCATTTGGTTTCTCACTGACCCCAACTACCATTCACCAATTATCACCACAAAGTCTGGCAAGGAAGCCTGGAGTAAACTTGTTGCCAAGTACCAAAAGGACAATGCAATAAATAGGATACTCCTATGCCAACAGTTCTATTCTATCACCCATAATTCATCTGCTTTAATCTCAAACTTCATTAAAGGAGTCCTCACAGTTGCCTGCAGATTAGAAGCTATTGGCCACAAACCACACAATCTTGAAATTACTGTTAAGAGTCCAAGTGGCAACATTCTTAATTTATATCTTGGCAAGGTTATAACTTCGCAAAGTTTGGAGTAGGGCTTGGCTTCAGCTTATGTGCTGCAATCTCCAGATCTTGTCATATCCCTAACTTCAGGGGTATTAGGAACCGTTATGCCGGCATGCCCAACTATTCAATTTAGCTCATTCAGCCTAACTCCACCCTCACTTGCCTATTTGACCATATAATCTCCAGCCCTTGAATTCTATACACCTCATGTATCCATCTTGGCATCACATGCAACTGTCAATACACTCCACTCATTTATGTCAATCCCCACATGCTCGCAAATCCATTTTCACTTCATTTATGTTTAATACTTTCTTTATTATGTTCTGCTCCACTTTCCTTATTTGCAATTCCATTCTATCTCTGATATCCGATCTGCTACTATGTTCCTTATAGGGTAACTCCATTGGGAATCAGGGTGATATGTCACCCCTTAATGTCACGAAGGAGATCAAGATTGGGACATAGTATTCTGTTCTTGCTTTTCACAATCCTTGGACTTTCTTATCTATTATAGGAATCTAGTCGACTCCTGGTAGATTTGAAAGTAGTATAAAGATCTTGTACATTTAGTAGTTCAGTCTTCAGTCAGATAATTGACTAAGATTTTGACTAAGCTTCCTTCCGTTCATCTTAGACTTCAGTTCCAATCTCACTTTTACAAAATTAGGGTCCAGTGCAATCTGGTAGGCAGAACATACAAGTTGAAGCCTAGCCCTACTCTGAACCTTGCCATTGCTTCAACCTTGGGAGATATTATGTTATTACGACTACGTCATTCTTTTACATTGTAACAAGGGGTGAGGTTCAGAGCTGAGTGAGGTTCAACTTGGTCAAATTCTAAGTTGATTGTCTAACTACTGAACTACTAACTTACATACATATTATATACAAGTATATATTTCAATATTAGTAATGCTTAGTAACTGAGAACAAGGGGAACTACAAGTGGGGAGAAGCTCCCTGATCAAAAGAACAAGGGGATCAAAAGTACAGGGGCTGAGCAAACTTTGTAACAAAGCTGCTATGGAATCTGAGTAGGATCTTGATGTACTAATGGGGAGTGGGGTTGAGTTGAATAGGTGAAATAAGTGAACAGAAATAAAAAGGCATTTAACAGAAGGTTAGACGAGGTTGTGACCAGTGAAGAGGTGATGTCCGATTGGAGGGCTGAAGATAGGTGGCAGAGGTACAATCGCTAGGATAGGTGGGTGAGCAGGATTTACTGAGAATAGGAGTAAGACCATGTG
Organism: Gomphus sp. MG54; assembly: GCA_003314385.1. Classification (NCBI taxonomy): domain Eukaryota; kingdom Fungi; phylum Basidiomycota; class Agaricomycetes; order Gomphales; family Gomphaceae; genus Gomphus; species Gomphus sp. MG54. Next base: position 6,923 of record QLPG01001315.1, on the reverse strand, counting down.
CATCAAACAGAGATGAAGACGGATATGACTTTGGCAAGGTTGTAATGGCAACCTACTTGGGTACTGATTTCAGTACCTACTGGGAAGCCAACAGCAGGACACCACCACAGCCCTGTAGCCTACCCAGGGCCTAACCCAGGGACTTGAACCCTAAGTTTACCTACAGATACTATCAGACACTGGTAGGGAGGTCCAGAACCCAACCCGGGCCATTCCCTAGGCAGCACACTGGCAAAGGGGGATCCAAAGATTTAGTATAGAACCTATATATACAGCGACTAGCATACCTGGCAAAGGGGGATCTAAAGAGAAAACTCTAGAGAACCCTTCACCCACTAACTACAGATATATACAGTGACTCACAAAACTGGTCCAATGTTTGGCACTTTTCACTTGCTCTGAATTTTATGAACCAAATAAAAATCTATAAAATCTGAGAATGTTCTCACAGATACACCTGCATTTCAGCTTGCAATTGGTCTCCTTACATTTATGTAATAATTTTCATTGGTTGAGATATTGCAATTTTTGACAGTGACTCATTAGACTAGTTTTGTTGCTCTTGTCTAGATGATTAAAAACTCATTATAATTAATATTTGGTATATCCCCCCTTTGCCTTCAGCACAGTGTCAAGTAAAAGTACCGAGACCCATTTATTCAGTAGTGCCGACCGAGCAGCCATTCTATGTCCACGTCCAAGTGTCCACACCGCATGCATATCACTTGGTACACCGGTGTCAAGCGTCGGATACTGACAGACTTCGGTACTGCCGAAGGGTGTTGTCAAAAGGTCGGGCGGACTATGGCCAAGTCCTGCAGGCCAAGAGTAGTGGCGTTGGCTTCAACGTACTCGTGCATTGCACCCTACTTGCCATGCGTGCCACTGTATTTTCAACAGACAGATACTCGGGGGGATGCTGAGGATGCCAGCCTGAGTTGAGGACTTAACAGAAGAGAAGAAGGTAGAAGGGCCTAAGCCTAGTCGATACCCAGAATGAGGAAGTATGTACATCCATGTCCTACTTATATAGGTTAAGAAGCGACATGTGGAATAAGGAATGTGGGACAACAAGGTATGCAGAGCATGTGGTTGTTGTCCACAACGAACAAAATTAGAACAAGGAATGCAAAACGGGGACAGAATAATAAAAGACGGAACAATAGGGTTGTGACTCAAGATGGGACAATAGGGAGTGGCCGAGTATAAAACAATGGGGTTTCGTCTGAGGATAATACAAGGACATGAAGTCCCGAGGTGAAACGGACCGAGGAGTGCGGATGGCGAATGTGCCGAGCCGGGACCAGTGCACCAAGTGTTATGCAGGCAACGCGGGTACTTGGTCGTGGATATAGGATGATTGCTCGGTCGGCACTGCTGGCGGATGGGTCTCGGTACGTGGACTTGACAACCGGTCTCGTCTCGGTATATCCACCACCCACACGCCTACTCCTCACCCCTTGGTCCATCTCACCTCGGGACTTTCTGTCCTTGTTCTATCCTCGGTCACAGCCCTTGTTTTATAGTCAGGCACTTCCTATTGTCCTATCCTTGGCCACATTTCTATTATTCTATCCTTTATTGTTCTATCCCCGGTTTACATTCCTTCATTCTAATTTTACTTATTGTGGACAATAACCACATGCTCTGCATACCTTGTTGTCTCACATTCCTTATTCCACATGTCGCTTCTTAACCTATATAAGTAGGACATGGATGTACATACTTCCTCATTCTGGGTATCTACTAGGCTTAGGCCCTTCTACCTTCTTCCCCTCTGTTAAGTCCTCGACTTGGGCCGGCATCATCAGCAGCCTCCCGAGTATCTGTTTGTTGCAAATCGGTGGCATGCATGGCAAGTAGGGCGCAACGCATGAGTATGTTGAAGCCAACGCCACTACTCTTGGCCTGTAGGACTTGGCCATTGTCCGCCCGACCATTTTGGTGGTTCCAAAGTTCGTCAGTACCCAAAGCTTGACACACAGCTAAAACCCTCCTAGGTATACTCTCAATCAATCCCTGACACACTGAAGGTTCTATCTTGTTCCAAACCTCCTGTATCCTCTCCCAAAGCTCTATCATCCCTCCTGGTGGCTGATTGTACTCTCCAAGCTTCCTCTTCAGATGACTCTACAGATGCTCAATTGGATTAAGATCTGGAGACTGTGCTGGCCATGAAAGAACCTCAAAATGGTTGTTTGCAAACCATTCCTTGGCCTTTTTGCAGGTATGCTTTGGATCATTATCCTGTTGAACAATAATATCAGCAGAAATTTTACCATAGTGCTCCAGACTGGACTGAAGATCCTCCTCCAAAATCTGGACATAGAGATCCCCATCCATCCTTCCATCAATCTTGACAGCATATCCTGGCCCATCCCATGTCATACAGCCCCAAACCATCACAGAACCTCCACCATATTTTAACATTCCCTCTACCAGCCTATTACTCAGCCCCTCTCCTGCCTTCTTTCAAGCCCATTTCTTGCCATCTGACCCTACCCTATTGACCTTTGTCTTATCTGACCACACAACCCTCTTCCAGTCCTCTATAGTCCAATGCTGGTGAGCAACAGCAAAATCTGACCTCTCCTTCCTGTATCTCTGGGAGAGTATAGGCCGTTTCTTCTTCACCACAGCCTTTAATCCAGCTTCTTTCAGCTTCCTGCACACAGTTTGAGTGTGTTACATACCATTGCAATGGTTGGTGAATACATGTAACAAATTGCTGTTTAAATAGTGCCCACAGACTAATGCCAGATAACCTGACATAGTGGCCTTTTGGCCCAGTTGAAAGAACACATCACTGTGGGAATTTGTTGCCTTTTACAGAGTGGAGAGGTGCATTGATGATATCCTGAAGGGTTCTGGTAACTTGTACTGCATTTTGAGCTTTTTAAGAGCTGATAAGGTGGACAGCATGTCAAATATTAGCAGGAGAAAGCTTGGATAGGCATCCTCTAACAGCTTTTGGGAGGTCAGGGCAGTGCTTAGAGCAAAGTCTGCAGATGGTGGCATGGCCTACACCAGTAGAGAGTTGAATATGGAGGTGGAATGGCTAGCATCAAGCTGAGAAAGGATATAGTCAACTTGAACAGGAGAGAGAGATTTCATGGTTTGTTGAAGAAGATTGTTATGGTCTATTTGTTCAATGTTGAGCTATTTGTGATCACATGACCCAATTATTACTCCAACACAAGTCATGTGACCATACAAACCTAACTATACCTCTGATTGTAATCACACATTTGAAAGCAACAAAACTGGTCCAATGAGTCACTGTTGAAAAATTGCAATATCTCAACCAATCAAAATTATTACATAAACATGAGGAGACCAATCGAAAGCTGAGATGAAGGGGTATCTGTGAGAATATTCTCAGATTTTATAGATTTTTATTTGGTTCATAGAATTTGGAGCAAGTGAAAAGTGCCAAACATTGGACTGGTTTTGTAAGTCACTGTATGACATGAATGTGCTGTATGCACATGCGACATATGACATGAACATGCCATATGACATGAATGTGCCATATGCACATGCAATGTATGACACAAATGCACCATACACACATGTGACATACGATATGAATGTGCTGTATGCATGCGTGTCATATACATGCGCATATGATGCATTGGTGTTGGTGCATACATATACTAGTGTGTTGGCATGTGCACATACGGTGCATACATGTCGGCACATGTATGTATGGCACATTGGTGTTGGCATGCGCACATACAATGCATATATGTCAGCACATGTATGTATGGTACATTGGTGTTGGCACATACATTACAGCATGTTTTTATCAGCATGTACATTACAGCATGTTTGTTTTGGCACATGCATGTCATATGCATACACATATGGCATGGTCATATCGTATGTGTGTGCGTGGGGTACATGCATGTCATACATGTGCTGTGGGGTGTGTGCATGTGGGGTGTGTGCATGTGGGGTGCATGTGTGTCATACATATTGTTAAGTTCGCGTGTCAGGCGCTTAGCTAGTACTTCCGAAAGGACTTATCCGGGTTAGCGTGGAGGTCCGTAACGGGGCCGAGGACTGAAGACGGTAGTCGGATGGACTACGGACGGGGGAGGAACTTAGGGTTGGTCGCGGATTGGTTTGATCCGGTCACTGAGGTGTTCGAGGTTGAAGGGACTTGGCTTCAACTTATGTGTTGCGCCCTCCTTGATCATCTGTCCCTAATTTCGGAGAGGAGATGGGAGTTTACCGGAAATGAATCGGAAACTAGGTGGTAGACTAAGTCGATATTTGTACTAGCGAACAGTCCAGTCGACTGGGAGACTATATACATGCGACTATCCTTGTATTATCTTTGCCGGTCATAAAACAAGGAGAAAGGGAGTACAAGGGGTCAATAGGAAAGAAGAACAAGGGAGTAAGGTACGCGATGGTCCTGCGCATTGGTTATTGAAGTATCGGAATCTTGACTTCGGAGTCTTTGGAGGTTTGGAAACGCGGAACCTCGGAATATATATCGGACATCCAGAAATCAGTTATTCAGTCTTTGAGCGATCAGAAAAGTCCCAGAAAAGGTGTGGGTGGTTGTGGGGGCTGGTATGGGTTTAGTGAGAGTACGGGCCATAACACATATAGGGAACGGCACAGGTCACCCATGGGTCAAATATGGGTGACCCGCACCCGACCTATGGGAAACCTGAACCCATCAACCCATGGGTTTTTTCCCATGGGTCGATGGGTGTCGGGTGCGAGCCACACCCGCACGCGACGTACGCGCGCGCGATGTACGACACGAATGCGACGTACGCACATGTGATGTACAACACGAACGTGACATACGCGCACGTGATGTACAACACGAACGCGCTGTACGACACAAACACGCTGTACATGTGCGTGATGTACGACATGAACGCGCTGTATGTGCGCGCAATGTACGACACGAACGTGCTGTATGTGCACGCGATATACAACACGAACGTGCCATATGACATGAACGCGCCGCACGCATACGTGTCATACGTGTCAGCATACAGTGCATTGGTGTCAGCACATGTGCATATGGCACATTGGTGTCGGTGCGAGCGCGTACGGCGTGTTCGTGTCGGCGCGTTTGTGTCGGCATGTGCATGTACGGCGCATTTGTGTCATACGCATGCGCGTACAGCACATTTGTGTCATACACGTGCATGTACAGCGCGGTCGTGTTGTATGTGTGCGCATGCGGCGCGTGTGTGTCGTACGCGCATACAAGGTTGAGGCAGCAGGTTGGGCCGGGTCACGGGTGCTCTCGGCTTGACCCGCACCCAAACCCAAGGGCACCTGACCCGGTGACCCGTGCGGGTTATCCTAACCCGTGCTATTCCCTACATACATATGCATGTGGGGTGCATGTATGTAAAACATGTGCACATGCATGCATATATAGTGAATGCAGCAGGTTGTGCCCAGGTCACAGGTGCTCTTGGCTTGACCTGCACCCAAACCCAAGGGCACCTGATCTGGTGTGGTGACCCATGCAGGCTACCCTAACCCATGCTATTCCCTACCCAGGGCCTATAACCATATATTAAATGAGCTTGTTAGGAACCATATGCTGGCATACCCGACTATTCATTTTAGCCTGCTCAGCCCAACTCTGCCTCACTCGCCTATTCAACTATACACCCTCAGCCCACGGACTATATGCACCTCATATATCTATCTTGGCATCACATGCTCCTGTCAATTCACTCCACTCATTTACATCAAACTCCATATGCTCGCAGTTCCATTCTGTCTTCATTTACGTTTAATATCCTTTCATTTACGTTCCACTCCACTTTCATTTATTTGCAATTCCATTCTGTCTCTTATATCCAATCTGCTATTATGTTCCTTAGGGTAACTCCATTGGGAATCGGGATGACATGTCACCCCTCAATGTCATGGAGGAGATCAAGATTGGGACATAGTATTTACGTTCTCGCTTTTCACGATCCTCGGCATTCTTATCTATTATAGGAATCTAGTTGACTCCTAGTAGATTTGAAAGTAGTATAAAGATCTTGTACATTCAGTAGTTCAGTCTTTAGTCAGATAATTGACTTTGATTTCAACTAATCCTTTCTTTCTGTCTTGCTATTCCAAAATTAGAGACCAGTGCGATCTGGTAGGCATAACATACAAGTTGAAGCCATGCCCTACTCTGAACCTCGCCAATGTTTATCTTTGGGAGATATTACGTTTAATTACGATTACATTATTCCTTCACATCGTAACAGTATTATCTGACTTTTATACCTGATTGCACCTCTTTTTTGCATATCATCTTCGCATATCATGACCATCATGAATACTCGATCAACTACTCGTAATCTACCCTTCATCGTAGAAGCCCAAGTCAGTTGCAGGAGATTTTTGCACTTTGACGACTGATCTTGTGTACCTTTAAGATATCTGAAGATGTGCTTCACAGCTTTCCAGTGAGCGAGTCCTGGGTTTTGAGTGAACCGGCAGACTACTCCAACTGCATATGCAATGTCTGGGCGTGTCGCAACTGTCAGGTACATTAATGATCCAACTGCGGATGCATATGGTATGTTTTTCATTTGCATAATCTCTTCTGGTGTGGATGGAGCCATGGATTGAGAGAGTTTCAGTCCTGGTTCCATAGGTGTTACAACAGGTGCGCAGTCACTTAAATTAAACTGTTTCAGTATGTCAATAATGTATTGCCATTGTGATAGACAAAGTCGACATGATGTTCGGTCCCGTGTGATTGCAATGCCTAAAAGGCTAGATGTTGGTCCAAGGTCTCGTAGTTTTAAGTGCGTTGCCAGCTCTTGTTTGATTTTCACTATCATTTCAGCTGATTTTGAAACTAGAGTGAGGTCATTGTCAGGGGACTACCGGTTTATTCCTCTTTTCCTCCCTTTTATTCCTTTTATCTCCTT
>QLPG01001306.1:0-24088 GCA_003314385.1 Gomphus sp. MG54 | reverse complement strand
TCGGATGTGAATAGATATGAAGCTGATTCAAATTTTGGTGGGACACTACATGCGGCATCACTTCATGGTCATGAGAACATCATCCGTTGATGCAATTCATATTGGAAGCATGGTGCAAAAGTTCACACACGTTACGCTGATCTCAGCGGCGTATAACCTCTCTCGTGCCATCTCCCATGCCCAGGCATGATAGACTACAGAGTGTGATGAGGTATTAACTACAGAGGAGCAAAATATAGTTAATTTAATATCATATTTTTGCAATGAACTGTGTTTGTAGGGCTCTAGAACAATAATTAAGCAGAAACTACTTGTCTCAACTGTTATACAGTATATAAAATATTCTAATGGACTTTGATATACTAAAAAGTGGTTGGTGCCCTCCATCTATATGTATATTATATTACTGCAAAATATCTAACAAGTCTGATTTGATTTGGTGTTGCTACAGCTGTTCTGCAGCTGGGGTTGATCAGGGCCAACTGCCTGAAAAACAATTTTTATTGTGGCAAATTTAGATGGATTTTACATTGCCATGCCCTCCACATTGGGTTGAAGAAGTTATATTTTGATTTTCAGACAGAATGGCTACAATTTGACTGAGTAATTGCAGTTCTCTTTTTGCCCGCGCGAACGTGTGTGCAATTTGGCGCGCGCCTTACGTACTGCAAACCGGTGTAAGCACCCTGGCGATGGTGGTGGTCAGAGTTCAAGGAGCTCCCTTCAAGTGAGACCTGACTCAGCGCTCATAGCTTACATTATTATATAAGCTGTTGACTGTCCGCTATTGTTACCCACAAGCCTAGCCCCCCGCCCTTCAGATGGAAGCAGTGTTATAAGGACAGTGCCGATTGAGTGGGTTTCACAGTGTATTGAGGGTAGATCGTGCCCACATCAAACGCCAGGACACATTCATTTGTTAGTGAGACTTTCTATTTGTTTCTATATTTTTCTTTTACTATACAGTGAGGATGCACTACACACTATAAGTAGAAGACCTTGTATGGCAGTTATTCAGACACATCTGTTTAACAACCATCTTAGGTACTTATTTCTTTACATTATAAAGACACATCCGTTTAACAACCATCTTAGGTTTGGAATAGGTGTGCGTAGAAGCTTGCCATTTCTACAGGTTATGGGCCCTGAGCCCATTCTTTTCCATGACCTAATTTGACAAAACATTCACTCTAAAATACTGTCTCAAATGATAAAGATGGCCAACTCTACAGCTGCCAAACTACTCCAACAAGTTCCAAAGTGTGACAACACAAACTAGGAAAATTAGTCCTTCTCGACCAATGTGGCACTCCTATTCCTCAATGCACTCAGTATTGCCGAAGGTACTGAATCACCTCCCACCAATGCTGCAAAACTCAAGAATTATTAAAAATGTGCTCACCAGGGTCTATCATTGATCCTTGTGTCTGTAGATGTTACCATATTCCAGTTGTTCAACATCAAGAAGAGCTTAAAAGAAAACTGGGATGCTCTCGTGGCCCAATATAGCACTAGAACTTGTCAAGCACATGTACTGAGACCCATTCACTTGGCAGTACTGACCAAACGACCATCCTATATCCACGACCAAGTGTCCATGCCGCATGCATAATACTTGGTACACTGGTCTCATCTTGGTACATCTGCCATATACACTCCTTGTCCTCACCTTTCGGTCCATCTCACCTCAGGACTTCCTCCCTTTGTATTATCCTCGGTCATGACTCCATTGTTTTATAATCAGCCACTCCCTATTGTCATATCCTTGGTCACGATCCTATTATTCTACCCTTCATTGTTCTATGACTGTTTATATTCTTTGTTCTAAATTTACTCATTGTGGACAATAACTGCATGCTCTGCATACCTTGTTGTTCTACATTTCTTATTTCACATGTCGCTTCTTAACCTATATAAGTAGGACATGCATGTACATATTTCCTCATTCTGGGTATCGACTAGGCTTAGACCCTTCTACCTTCTTCTCCTCTGTTAAGTCCTCGACTTAGGCCGGCATCATCAGCATCTTCCTGAGTATCTGTCTGTTGCAAATTGGTGCCATGCATGGCAAGTAGGGTGCAACGTATGAGTATATTGAAGCCAACGTGTCACGACCATACATCGTGCTTTGACTTACTCGGCAGTACCGACCAACCGACCCCTATTCACATCATTCCACGGCGTATGGTTTCAGTTCGGTACACCCAGTTTATCACCCAGTTCATTATCCTTTTCCCCAACCCCTATTCTTTGTCATCCCTACACTCCCTTCCTTCCCCCCTCACTCATTTACACACGGGACATTCACTATTCCCTGCCACTCACTCACGGCCCTATTGTTTTATTCTCAGCCATTCCTTATTGTTCTATTTCTTTCCCACAATCTCACCGCTTATATTTCATTGTCTTACCCTCTCATTATTCTATTCTAATCGTTGTGGATTATACCTCCACATGGTCTTCATACCTTATTCTTTTTTCCATGTCTTATGCCACCCTTATTCTACATTCCACCTCTCAGCCTATATAAGTAGTTGATACGTGTACATAGTTCCTCAGTCTGAGTATCAACTAGGCTTACGCCTCCCTACTCTCCTCCTTCTGTTCAGAAGTCCTTACTCAGGCCGACATCCTCGGCATTCACCTGAGTATCTATTCTCGTTACAAGTTAGTGGCATGCACAGGAGGCAGGGTGCAATGCACGAGTACGTTGAAGCCAAGCCACCCTGACCGGCCTGCAGGACTTGGCCGGTTCCAACAGTACCCTCGGTAGTACTGAGTCCTGACACAACGCCACTACTCTTGGCCTGCAGGACTTGGCCATAGTCCGCCTACCCCTTTCAACAGTACCCTTTGGCAGTACCAAAGTCCATCAGTAACCGAAGCTTGACAGTATACCCAGAATCAAACTACTTTCCATGCATCCACGGTTTATGAATATGGTCTCACAAGACACCCTTTTAATGATCTTTCTATCTTGTTATTTGGAACTGGGTCTCCCGGTAGCCCTTTCTAACTGTTTTGAATCAGGATCTGCTTATAGCTTCACCGGATTGTCTTACTCCCAGGAGGGTGTCCAACAAGACAGATCCATGCCACAGCATTTTCAACCTAATACCAGTATAGATTTGTTCAGAAGAATTTCAGTTTTTTCCGGCTGACTGGAAGGCAATGCCCCACCGTTGGCACTCTGTCCGGCATGCTTGATCAATCAGCATCAGCTCACAGACCATTTGAAACATTTGCTTATGATTATGACCCTTCTCAATCTAGTATTTCTTGCTAACAGCACAGATACGTCTACTAGATTTTCCGTCTGGACAACTTCAGTCCACCCATCCCTCTTTCATGTCACTAGATTCATCGGTCAGCAATATTCGGGCACAACTTGCTCACCCGCTATAATCCACTGATTAACAGGGTATTGGGCAGTATTATAATCTGTCAAGCCACTAATGTTTTTAGGTGCATCCCGATGGCCTCGGTCCAGGCAGCACTTGCCACTGTTCCAAAGCCTCACCCAGGATCCTGTTCTATCGCTGGAAGCTTCACCAATAGCCCTAGTCAATGCAGCTGCCTTGTACATGCTTGTATACCAGAATGGCTGGCAAGTTTTTGGCTGGGACCTCTCGGTCAGCATTGTCATTTGGCACGTTTGGCCAAGGTCTCTTCTGTCCGTCCCCATCCGTTCCCATTCATTCACTCCATATATGCACATCATATGCCTGTACGACCCTTTTCTGTTCTTCTTGCCTAGAGGCCGACACCTTTAGTAGATGGTGGGACATCTACCTAAAAGGGGGGGTGGCGACCAGCTAATTTAGAAAATGGTTGAGATCAATTGCTTTACTGTCACCACCATGGAGGATGAGGTATGGAGATGGATCTCTGGCCTAAGAAGAATAGGATTGATGTGGGCAAGATTGAGAGGGGGGAGGAGACAAGGACAACTGTCAGGATCATAAATATCTTGAACAAAATGAGTGACCACCACCTGATTGAGTTCCCAACCACAATGACCAGGCCAAGTGTGAAGGCACTCCTGCCACCCTCTCTGCAGGAGATCTACAGGAAGCTCGCGGTGCATTCCAAGCCCAAGAAATTAAGTGTATCACCAGAGGTGGGCATGCCCCACAGCCATCCTGGGTCAGGAGTCAATGATATATCTGTCTGGATCACAGCAGCTTTCTCACTTTTGTACTTCATAGACTTCGAGTTTCCTTCTTGAAATTGGCTCTTCAAGTTGATCCCTCTGGGCCAATGCAGAAGATGCCGAAATGCTTCCCCTCCCACCCGGCTATTCGCTGGCTACGGTATCCATCTCATTGCTGAGTAGACTTGCGTCTTGCGCAACAGCTCTGTCAGCAATATGGGATAGATCTGTTGCCTATTCCATTAAATCAACCCGATACTCAGTACCAGATGAATTCCTGCCATGCCTACCATTTAGCAAAACTATCCTCCTTGCAAATAAATGGCTCATTGTATCCGTGCACTCAACAAACCCCTGTTTATTCTTCCCTGATACTAGAGAAACTCTTCCACTTGACGTGGGAGGAGTAGTCCAAAGTCATGCATTTGAGTCTTTTAATGGCGGAGTCTTAATTAATCTCGCACTGTTGAAGCATATACGTACAGATGGGGCAGACAAGTGGTATGTCGTTTTTTTTATTGTTCTCCTTGGATCCAAAATGTTAATGCAATCTATATCTCAGTTTCCTTGATGTATATGTAATCGAATTCAAGTCCGATGAGGACGTTCACTTGATGCCATCTGTGCAACGGGCCTATTCTATATACCTGACAACTGCTAATTTTACTATTGATGTCAATGTCGGCATACAGGTCTCACTAGTTGCAGCATCAGTGTCACACCAGATGTTTATCACCAACTGGCAAGACTGCTTGGGCCTAAAGCTCATTCCGGCTCAGTACCAATCTGAAGAATATGTAAGCAATTGTGGCTTAGTCATCTTGAATTAACCATTGATTTATATATAGACCTCTTGGTTCCCCTACTTTCATCCCTGTCAAGCCCGCAACACCGAGTACCGACTTACTCGGGAATACCGACCAACCGGCCCTCACCCCGTATTATCTCGCACCACCGCGCGACCTCGACTCGGTACATCCGGTACATCATATAAGACCACTCCCCTCGTATACCCCCTTCTATTGTTCCTTCAACCCCCTATCCACTCCTTTACCCGTTTCCTCCGAACAACATGACGGCCACTCATTGTCTTGGCCTTTGCCATTGTTTTATCTTAGGCTGCCCTCTATTGTTCTATTCCCGCCCACCATTTCATTATCTTATTTCTCAGCCATACTCTATTATTCTAATACCGCCTACATTCCTTATTCTATTTCTGATCACTGTGGACAATGCCTCCATGTGGTTGCCTCATACCTTATTGTTTCCATTCCTTATGCCACCCTGTTCCACATCTTGCTTCTTAACTATAAAAGTAGCGGGATGTATGTAGATAGTTCTTCACTCAGAATATCGATTGATTCGCACCCCTTTGTCCGCTCTCTATTTCTAAAGTCCTTCGCTCGAGCCAACGCCCTCGGCATCCCCTCAAGGTTCCTCTCGCTTTCCAAATTAGTGGCATACACGGAAGAGCGGGGCGCAATGCAAGAGCACGTTGAAGCCTAGCCACCCCGTAACGGTTTGCAGGACTTAACCGATATCTCGGCGTCACCGAATCTTGACAATCCCTCCCTTCTCATGCTTGTATCTGCTCGCCGGATCAGGGATGCTCCTCGCCGGAGGAGGGGTGATCTTACAACTTCCTTCCACGTGATCTCCTTGCTGTTGCAATTGCCACCCTTTGATGCATCTGATCTGACAGACAATAGTCCCAGATGGTCTACAGAAATCCTCACGAGCAAAAGTATCTACACAGTAAAGAGCAGTTTTCTGTGCAGCAGTTTCCGTCACAATGGTGTTGAATTTCCTATTTTTGATGCATTTTTGCGCAAAGATAGAGGTCATTTATCCATCTCCAAAATTGACGAACCCACCCCGGAGACTTCTTTGGATTATGTGCGTCACTCTGAGGATGTTACATGTAGATTCCGGCCAGTTCCTGCAATGACCGGTCGCTCATTAACATGTTGTGATCTAAAGAACTCACCAATCGGCAGTTAGCTGGAATGTGAATACTCGTTTCTGCATTTCTCCAGCAGATCTCTCAGTAAAGAGCCCTGGGTAGCCTTGAAGCTTCCAGAAGCGGCGAGGGTGGAGCCCGTTTTCGCATTCGATGATGTCTATGGTACATTATTTTTCATAGAGTGTGTTGATGACTCTTTGAGTTCACCTCCGAAGGCTTGGTTCCACATTGTCCAGTATTGATGCATTATACTATTATATCCATCTTGTGACAAAAACCCATGCATCTGAAAAATATGTCCATTTGCCCTTCACCAATTGTAATAGAGCGGTATTTGAGGTACTTAGATGAGAAAAAGAGGGAGATTGAGCTGAATTATCAGGTCCAGAAGCGACCGCCAGCTCCTAGAGTGGTAGTCAAGACTTCACAGCCCACACCGGTCGAAATGCTCAAAATGAGGAATACTTAGATAGTTGGACGGTTTTTGTTCTGGTACCACAGGCATTGGTTCACATACAAATTTGAAGGTGACACAAGATAGTCCTGCAGATGTGGGCTGGCCAAAGGCAATTGTTGCAGCCAAGTTTGTGATGCAGAGGGTCCGAGGGGTGAAGGTGACAACATGAGCAAGAAGTTTTGATCTTATAAATGGTTTAGGATTACTGATGCACATGTGCAATACTGGGTGTATTATGGAAAAATCAAATTGGTCCCAAATTATATATATACATAGAGTCCCTGCACCCCTAATCTGAGCCTCTAAAACTGAAGGTCTATAATATTATTCCTCTGCCTGTGCTTTTACCTCTTCCAAAGCCTTCATGGCTTTCTCTGAGACTGTTAAGTAAGGTAGCAGACAAATAGTTTCTGCTAAGGTCATGTGATGTGACAGTCATGGTAGAATGTAAAACATATATGAAAAAGGTGTTGGTGTATCAAAGAAAGAATCTGATCAGGGCTATGCAACCATTGAAAAATTATGTAATTCCAGTCAGGGGTGATGAAGATATGGGCAATTCAAATCAAGGGCTCATTGACTCAGTTTTGTGAGATGGTGTCAGAACAATCAGAATCTGATGCTCCATGTATTATATAACATGCAACCCATGATAGATGGTTACTATGGTAACCTTATCTTTCATGAGAACTCAAATTAAGGTATTTAATCCCCTCCAACATGTCCAGAAGATTCCCCTTTCCTTGCCATTGGAATGAGGTAAGTCCACTTGTTGTGGACTTCACTACACTCCAATGCACCCCACTTCCTCTGCTCAAAAAGAAAACATCCTCTCTTTGGCCTCTCATTGTCATTCCACTCGCACTATTGCCTCAAGACTTGGCCTCAGCCAGTCTACAGTATCCAGGATTCTCAGAACTCTCTATCCCAACCAGCCCTGCTCCCCTGGAGGTCATCTACCCAAGCTTTCCTCTAGAGATCAACATTCTATTTTATCACAAATTGCTACTGGCAGAGCTGCCAATGCTACTCAGGTCACCAAACACATCAATACAATTATCCCCCACCCAGTCTCCTCAGAAACAGTCAGAAGACTCCTCAGGAAACATTCATTCAAGGCTGTGATGAAGAAGAAAAAGCCCTTCCTCAGTGCAAGTCATAGACAGCTGAGGTGGCCTTTGCTTTGAAGCACAGAGAGTGGACTGTAGAGGACTGGAAGAGGGTCATTTGGTCAGATGAGACCAAAATCAACAGGTTTGGGGCAGATGGGAGGCAGTGGGTCTGGAAACAGAAGGGGGAGGGGTTGATTGAGAGAGAGGTACAGGCGACAGTCAAGTTTGGAGGGGGAAACATTATGGTATGGGGGTGTATGGGATGGAATGGTATTGGCCAGCTTGCAGAGATTGAGGGGAAGATGGATGCTGATCAGTTTGTGTCCATTTTGGAGGACCACCTGCTGTCCAGCCTGGAGGAAAGTGGAATTCCTGAGGAACAGGTAATTTTTCAACAGGACAATAACCCAAAGCACAAGTCAAAGAAGGCCAAGAACTGGATAGAAAACAACAATATCACTCTCCTTGACTGGCCTGCACAGTCTCCAGACCTGAATCCTATTGAGCACCTCTGGGATCATGCAAAAAACAGGCTTAAGGAGTATCCAACACAACCCAAGGGAGTTTGGCAAATTTGGGAGAGAGTAGAGGAGGTATGGAATAACATACCACCAGAGGTGTGTCAGAATTTGATAGAGAGTATGCCTAGAAGATTTGAGGCAGTAATTAAGGCCAAAGGGGGCAATACCAAGTACTAGAATTGCAACTTACTATTTCTCTGATACCCTCTCACAAAACTGAGTCAATGAGCCCTTGATTTGAATTGCCCATATCTTCATCACCCCTGACCGGAATTACATCATTTTTCAATGGTTGCATAGCCCTGATCAGATTCTTTCTTTGATGCACCAACACCTTTTCCATATATGTTTTACATTCAAAGCTATTCAATGAATAGTCCAAAAGCACCAAATATTGACTCAGTTTTGTGAGTCACTGTAATATCAGCTGCCTTGTCCAACTCAGCTAAAATAGTATCTGGCATGTTGCCAGATCCTTGTGCAAAATGATGGATATGACACTTGAGTCATGTGACCTTAGTGGAATATGTCCTCTACCTTATCCATGGGAATGTCCTTCTATATATGGAACATTTCCTTATATAGGTGATTGTGTCAGTGAAAAAATTTTGTGACCAAAATTTTTTTGACAGTGTCAGACTGCTTAAAACTGTGATTATGAATTTTGGGAAGATGTCTGAAAGTTTTGATATACTACATTTGCAATAGTGATTTTTTCCAAAAAGTAAAACCAAGAGTATGTACATATAGTTCTATGCCATTGATCTGTGGTCTCAGAATCATTTTTTTGTCAATGTTGCCAGATCCTTGTGCAAAATGGTGGATGTGACATTTGAGTCATGTCACCTTAGCGGAAACCATTTGTCTGCTACATTTCATGTACCGAGTATCCGGTAACTCAGTAATACCAACCGACCGACCCTTACCCACACACCAGTGACAAGTCTTCCATCACCGGTTTATGGCCCTGGCTCAGTACATTCAGTACATAATCTGGTTCATCACTCTCATCCAACACCCTCCATCCATCACTATTCCCTCATTACCCATCCCTTCCCTTATCCGGTTCCTCTAGGAACGATTGTTATTCAGTTATTATTCAGTCATGGCCCTATTGTTTTATCTTCACCTGTTTTCCATTGTTCTATTCTCATCCACTCTCTCATTATTCTATTCTCAGCCATATTTCATTATTCCATTCTCGCCTACATTTCCTATTCTATTCTTGATCACTATGGACAATACCTCCATATGATTCTTCATACCTTATTGTTCTCCATTCTTTATGCCACCCTGTTCCACATCTTGCTTCTTAACCTATATAAGTAGCAGATGTATGTAGATAGTTCCTCACTCTGAATATCAACTTTGTTTACATCCCCTTGTCCACCCTTCTCCTGTCTAAAGTCCTTCACTTAGGCTGACAACCTCTGCATTCTCCTGGCTCTCTCATTCTGTCCAAATCAGTGGCATGCATGGAACAGCAGGGCACAACGCATGAGCATGTTAAAGCCTAGCCATCCTAACCGGTCTGCAGGACTTGACCGACTCCCGTCTGCCCTATCGGCATTACTGAGACTTAACAGAGACACTCCAATGACCTGAAATGTTGGGATAAAGAGTTGTATTGCTCAAAGATTCTACCAGTTGTGAAGTCATAAAGATTGGCCAAAGATTTTGTGGGTTGATGGTGCCATAGTCACTACCTCCCTCTTTAAGGTAGGCATCCTATCATCTAGTTAAAGTATTAGGTTTGATGCCAAATTTGCCAGGATAGAACCAAATTGTAAGGTTGAATTAAGATAGGTATTTGGACCACCGTACCTGTCTATGGGTCAAAACTTTAGTAGTGGAAAAATAGTCAAGGTTCTTGTAGTTGGTAATGACATCAATTGGGTCAGCAGAGCCTCCCAAATAATGTTGTCATCATTTGAATGATTTAAAATTGCTAATAACTTCTTGTCATGAACATTATAGTTGAGTTCAGGAGCTGTGAATGTGTGGGAATGGAAAGCTATTGGATGAATTTGCCTTCCAGATCAATTATTGAGAGGATTGCTGCTAATGTGTAGTTAAAAGTGTCAGTCTCCACAACCAGGGTTTGGTTGGGTTCCCAGTGACACAGGAGTATTGCTGAGGTATATGCCATCTTGAAGAGGTTGAAAGACTTTTGACAGTCTTTGTTCCATGCCCAGGGTGTGTCTTTATATGTCAGCCAGGTGAGGGGTACTATAATGTCCAAATAGTTAAAGATGAAATGATGATAAAAGTTGGCAAATCCCATGAATGATTAGATGTCTGTTTTGGAACCTTGTTATAGCCCATGCCTTCAACAAACCCACACTAACCCCCACAACCACCCGCCTCTGTTCCGAGACCTTTCCGACCAAAAGGACGAAGGATTGTTTTCCATGGTTCCCATCCCTGTCACATCCGTTCGAGACACCATGTTCCTGTGTCTGTCCCTGTCATGACCAAGACACTGTCCCCGAGTCCGTTCCCAACCGAGGACTCAATACTTTGATAACCGACACGCAGGACCATTGCGTACCTCACTCCCTTGTTTTCTCCTTTATATTGACCCCTTGTACTCCCTTTCTCCTTGTTTTATGACCGGAAAAGATAGTACAAGGATAGTCGCATGTATATAGTCTCCCAGTCGACTGGACTGTTCACCAGTATGAATATCGACTTAGTCTACCCTCTAGTTTCCGATTCATTTCCGGTAAACTCCTATCTCCTTTCCAAAATTAAGGACAGTGTCAAGTACACATACCGAGGACCCGATAACTCGGTGGTACCGACTAAAATACTCCATTAGTAACCAAGTACGAACCATTCAATGAGTTGTTCTCGGCCAGATGCACATATCGGTCACACCCCTCATTCCTACGCCTACTCCTCACTCCTCGGTCCGCCTCACCTCGGCACTTCCTGCCCTTGTGTTATCTTTGGTTATGGCCTTGTTTTACAATCGGGCATTTCCTATTGTGCTAGGGCACATCCTATTATTCTGTCCTTTATTGTTCTATTTCCACCCTATATCTCTTATTCTAATTTTACTTGTTGCAGACAATAACCACATGCTTTGCATACCTTGTTGTCCCACATTCTTTATTCCACATGTCGCTTCTTAACCTATATAAGTAGGACATGCATGTACATACTTCTTCATTCTGGGTATCGACTAGGCTCAGGCCCTTCTACCTTCTTCCCTTCTGTTAAGTCCTCGAGTCGGGCCGGCATCTTCAGCATCCCCCTGAGTATCTGTCTGTTGCAAATACAGTGGCACGCACGGCAAGGAGGGTGCAACGGACAAGTACGTTGAAGCCAATGCCACTACTCTTGGCCTGCAGGACTTGGCCATAGTCTGCCCAACCTTTCGACAACACCCTCGGCAGTACCGAAGTCCGTCAGTATCCAACTCCTGACAGACAGATGATTGAGGAGGGCATAACACATAAGTTGAAGCCAAGTCCCTTCGACCTCAAACACCTCAGTGACTGGATTAAACTAATCCGCGACCAACCCTAAGCTCCTGGCACTCCCATCTCCATCCGTAGTCTGTCCCTGACTTCTGTTCTTGGCCTTTGGCCTCTTCACGGACCTCTACACTAACCCAGATAGTCCTTTTGGAAGTATTAGCTAAGTGCCTGACACACAGACTTAACAGTATATTCATACTCACACTCCTGATTCTTATGGGCTCGAGACCAATCACATGTTCGCAAGCCCTACAGACAATCACCCAGGCATCTGTCTCCCGCACTTCTGTTCCCTGAGAACTCCCTGTCCCTGGACCAAGTTTTCAGATGCCTCAGACCCCTGCACACCCCCCAGAACCCTCTTCAGACTCCGGATTCTCGAACACGGACTTACGCCCATGCTTGAGTATGACCAACCCGTTCCTTGTGAACCCCCTGGTGACCAACCAACTGTCACCCCCGGAGATGCCCTCCAGTTCAGGATCATCCTCAGCAGTACTGACCACATCCAGATCATCATCCACGGTACCCCTGTCCCTCGCATCTCCCCCTTTTATACCACCACCGTTCACACCACCACTGTGCGTTGCCCCCCCACAGCCCACACTACCATTCGTGGCACCACCCCCTGTCGTACCACCACCCGCTGCACCACTGCCTGTCGCCCAGCCCCATCCCGTACCACCCACCGCAGCACCACCCCCTCCACCACCAGGAGGAGCCCCCATTATAGGGCCAAACAATATGCCTGACCTTGCCCAGGCCATCGCTATGTTAGCAAGTAATCTGGCCTCCCCTAGAAGATCAGCCCCCCATGCCACTAAGGTTCGAGACCCGGATCCCTTCGACGGATCTGATTCGAGGAAACTACAAGCCTTTTTAATGCAGTGTATTCTGAACTTCTGTGACCACCCTGATGCTTTCGACTCCAACAGTGCCAAGGTAACCTACGTATTATCATACCTGACTGGTACCACCCTGGACTGGTTTGAACCAGCCCTCACTGCCCCCAACAAGCCAGATTGGCTCTACGACTACGATGAGTTCGTCTCTGAACTCAAGACCAACTTTGGACCCCATGACCCGGAAGGAGAGGCTGAAGCGGACCTTGAAAACCTCCACATGTGCGACAACCAGCACATCACGAATTATGTAGTCGAATTCAACCGACTAGCCACCCGCGTCCACTGGGGCAATGCTGCACTCTGTCAGCAATTCTACAACGGACTTCCCGGGAGGACCAAGGACTCGATCTCTAGAGTAGGAAAACCGCATTCCCTACTCCAACTCCGCCTCCTGTCCCAGTCCATTGACACCCGTTACTGGGAACGTCGATCAGAAGTCGCCAGAGAATCCGCCTCAAACCAGAACTTCGACCATCCATATGATAGAGGAAGAACCTCCGTGAACACATACTCGGCCCCTAACATGGGCAATAAGATGGCCAACCCAGGCCAAACCACAAGACCATCCGCTGGCAGCAGGACTACCACAGACCTATCGTCCAGATTAGGGAAAGATGAAAAACTTACGCCACAAGAACGCCAACGCCAATTCGAACAAAACCTCTGCCTCTTCTGCAGTAGATCAGGTCACACAGCCAAAGAATGCCCGAAATCCCCTACTACGGTCACCAAAGGACGTGCAGCCTCTGTAGCAGAAGAAGTCGAGGAGGAATCTGAAGCATCGGATGCCTCAGAATCCAAAGATTAGACACAGGCCTCTGGCTCCAGTGCCAGTCGTTCGCGTTGAACAAGTCGACAGCACCCACAGAGCAAAACAAACAATGCATCCACTCTCTTTAGTTCCCAAACACCCGTGACCATCCGTCGATAAGTTTCGACTGTGACCCTCTGAAAATCCGTCAGATTCTAGTTACCGGACACCACACGCTCACCCACCACGATCCAACGATCGATAGGGTATTGAGTACTACTTTGTTTAGCCTATGTCCGAACTGATTCTTGGTACCTGAGCCATAGCGCTCAAATTCAACCCCCGAGAAATTTCCACTCAGGAAATTGTGACCCTCAAAACTGTACTGCCCCTTAGACAAGCGGTACCACTTGTAGATCTCTTGCTTAGCTTAGACCTTTGTTGATAACATGTTAAAATTCACTAAAACCTTGATACAGTTACTACCAAACTCACATTTTGCAGGACACCCCTGAGTTTTCTGACCCTGTCCTAGTGACAACACCATGACAACCACGACCAAGACCACCTCGACCACTACAACCACCATGAATCTAGCCACAAAACCATCAATGATATTATTTTCAAATGATTATGAACAACCCTATTCATGGCCGTAGAACAGACCATGATTAGGATCAGGATCGGAAGGATCGTACTGGTGGAACAAATCCACCCCTTTGCCCTTTCCTTCCCCACTCGGCCCCGACACCAGATCGACCAGATTAACGGACTGTCCCACCTTAGGTGTCACATCCTCCATGCCTGGAACCAAATCCGCCCGACCTCCCATCACATGAAGAGCCGGAGCAAGACCACCGCACCGGCAGTTCCACTTTGGACAATCTCAATTATCGGTTTGGATGGCATTCTGCATATCGGAAGCATCTGACAGCCTCTTGACATCCACTCCAAGAGCTCAAAGACGGGCATCCATACCATCCAGAGCACCCCAGATCAACCCTAGGGCAGCCACGATTTCCACACAGCCGACCTTCGGGGGAGGAGAGATCACCACGTCCACCCTAGGCCTCTTAGAAGAAGATGCTTCAGGAACGTCCTTCTCCTCCCACCCCCACTTCCTTGCAGCTGCCCCTCTGACAACCGGCACTCCGTCCACCTCACATCACACCTGACTGGTCTGGCAGGAGACACAAGTTTTTGCCGATGTCGTCCACTCGCACGGTTTCTCCCACTTGTGACATAAATCGCAGGGCTCTGTCCTCGGAAATGAGGAGAACTCTGGAGTGACGGTCTGATACAGATTGGGACGATATTGAATCAATGCCCAACGACTAGATTCAAAGGGTCTGAGACCCACTTCCTTTCCGACCACCTGCACCTCACAAATCACTTGGTTTTCGCAGGTCTTCTGCACCGCAGAGACACGAGCCCCCTCCTCCCTGCACTCCCAACACTTCCAGTCTGCATTCAAAGCAGCAGAACAAGGCTCAACCATAGGTACTGAATGATCTTCACCCCCAGGATACCCCCTGGATGGTGACGGAATGGTTTCTGGACCCATGGATGAACAGTGGTCCGACAAAGAGTCTTCAGAACCTCCAACCCCAGAGGGGCCACGCCCTCCCCCAAGGCCTGACGCACCAGCAAACCCTTTCCAAGGTGGCTCATCCTCGTCCTCCTCCGAACTTTCATTTTTTTAGGCAAGTAAAAGACTACGCTCCAGAAGCAATGCCTCCTCCTCAATGGCATGGGCCTTTTCTTTCCCTTTCCTCTCCTCCTCCTCCTTCAGCCACCAGTCCTCCGCCAACCTCCAAGCCTCGGCCTTCTGTTCCGCCTCAGCCTGCCGAGCAGCCTCCACCTGCCGGGACTGCTTCTCCTCCAGAAAACTGACCTGCTCCTCGTACTGGGCCTTCAGGGCACGTATCTCCTCTGACACATCCACCGTGACATCCCACATGAGGTCCAACATGGGGAAGAAACAAAAAGGGAAAATGACAATAAAAAGTTTGAGGCCACTGTGGGCAGGGGATGTGAGGAATATGACTGGCTGTCAAGTACATATACCAAACATTGGGTCACTCAGTAGTGTCAACTGAATGATTGGTCAAATTCAACATGCAGGTGACCAAGTCATATACAAGTCACTTTGTATGTCAGTCTTGGCTCAGCACATTCATTATCCATACCTCCCACTCCATTCATCATCCACTCCTCCTTCATTCATTTTCCAGTATTCCTAACCCATCTATTCCTTTATTTCTCTGCCCATTTTACCTCAGGACATTTTCTATTGTTTTATCCTCAGCCATGACCTTAATGTTTTATATTCAGTCACTTTGTATTGTTTTATCCTCACCCATCACCTTATTGTTTTATATTCAGTCACTTTCTATTGTCTTATCCTCAGCCATGTTCCTATATCTTATTTGGCCACATTTTCATTGTTCTATTCTCATTTACATTTCTTTGTGCTATTCTTGAGCATTGTAGATAATACTTCTACATACTCTTCATAACTTATTATTTTCTCCATGTCTTATGCCACCCTGGTTCCACATCTTACTTCTTAACCTATATAAGTAGAACATGGATGTAGATATTTCCTCATTCTGAATATTGACTTGGCTTATACCTTCTTGTCTTTTCTCTTCCTGTCTGAAGTCCTCACTGAGGCTGACACTCTCAGTTTCCTCCCGAGTTTCCCTTCTGTTGAAATCAGTGGCACGCATGGAAAGTAGGGTACAATACATGAGTACATTGAAGCCAAGCCACCCCAATCAGTCTACAGGACTTGGCCAATTCCCGCCAGCATCGTGAAGTTGGTACTATTGGAATAGTACTTGGCCCATGCAACATTGGTATTCTTAGTGCCTGACAAAACCCTACCCTATGAAATTAGAGATTCAATGAGGTCTGGACAGTATAGAATACAAGCTGAAACCAAGCCCTACTCTGAACTTTACCAAAGTTATAACCTTGGCAAGATAACACAAGAACCTCACTCACCCACATTCTTAAAATTATAAGAAAAATTAACTCCTTAGATACTAGAGTAATTGATTAGGAAATAGACATATTTGATAAAATAAATCATATGGCTAGGAACAACATCCAGACTCAGGTATAACCTATGCATCACCTGCTCAGTGCTAAAATACCAGGGATGTATCTGGGCTTAAAGTATCCCAATTGTCAGGTCATATGTATGGAATGGTTTGTACAATGACTAACATCACTAAGAATTTTCAAGATAAGTTATATAGCCCCAGACAGGAAGGTGTTGAACAGACAGTTTCTTGCCATACCATGTCTGGCATGGGGGGATGGCTTGTTGTACAACAAATTCCTGGGCTTATATTATGGTTATTACATAAAAGGTCAGCCCAGAAGAATAGCTATTGACACTACCTTGGCTCATTCGGCCAAGGTCTCCTCCATTCTATCCTTCTGGATTGACCAAGAAAACATCCTAAAAAGAATACAATGACTTCATGACTCTAGGGCCTTATTAACCTTATGATCTCAAAAACACCTTGGAAGATGACATCAAAATGCCTCATCCACTGTTGTAGTCCCTGTCAAGCTTGGACCTAGAAGCCCTCCATACATTTCTAGATGAACACTTGAACATGGGATTTATCAGAGCCTCTTGGTCCATGCATGTTATGTGTTAAATCTGCATGTCAGGTGCTTAATATAATGCTACCGGAAGAATTCCATAGGTTTCCAAAGGTTTCTGTGAGAGGGGTTGAGATTCTGCAGACGTAGGTGTCAAGTACATGTACCAAGTACCCGGTAACTCAGCAGTGCCAACCGAACAATCAGCCTAATTCCATGCACAAGTGACCAAACCACATGTTTGCCACTCAGTGCCTCGGTCTTAGCTCGGCACATTCTCCATTCTTATTCCTCATCTACTCCTCACTACTTATTATCCATTAATCCTGCCCCATCAACTCCTTATTTCTTGGCCCATTCTACCTCGGGACACTTTACCATTGTTTTATCTTTGGCCATGACCCTATTGTCTTATATTTGGTCACTATCTATTATTCTATTTTTGGCCACATTTCTATTATCTTATTTTCATTGTTCTATTCTCGTCCACATTCCTTATTCTATTCTGGATCACTGTGGACAATGCTCCCACATGATTCTTCATACCTTATTGTTCTCTATTCCTTATGTCACCCTGTGTCAAGTACATATACCGAGTACCTGTTAACTTGGCAATACCAACCGACTGACCCTTACCCACTCACCAGTGACAAGATATGGTTCATCACTCTCATTCTACACCCTCTATCCATCACCATTTCCTCATTACCCATCCCTTCCCTTACCTGTTTCCCCTAGGAATGATTGTTATTCATCTATTATTCGGTTATGGCCCTATTGTTTTATCTTCGGCCATTTCTTCATTGTTCTATTTTCATCCACCCTCTCATTATTCTATTTTCAGCCATATTTCATTATTCTATTCTTGATCACTGTGGACAATACCTCCACATGATTCTTCATACCTTATTGTTCTCCATTCCTTATGCCACCCTGTTCCACATCTTGCTTCTTAACCTATATAAGTAGCAGATGTATGTAGATATTTCCTCACTCTAAATATCAACTTGGTTTGCATCCTCTTGTCCACCCTTCTCCTGTCTAAAGTCCTTCACTTGGGCTGACACTCGCAGCATCTTCCTCTCTCTTCTGTCCAAATCAGTGGCATGCATGGAACAGCAGGGCACAACACACGAGCACATTGAAGCCTAGCCACTCCAACTGGTCTGCAGGACTTGACCGACTCCTGTCTGCTATATTGGCATTAGGGAAATGCACGGGTCAGGCCAACCCACACGGGTCACCGGGTCAGGTGTCCTTGGGTGTGGGTGCAGGTCAAGCTGCAAGCACCCGTGACACGGGCCCAACCCGGGGCGTCAACTCTGACACGAATGCAACTTACGCGTACGCGCACGCGCCGACACGAACACGACGAAAGCACTGTATGCGCACGTGACACCACGAACGCGACGAACGCACCGTACGAGTCGTACGCGCCGTATGCGCCATATGCATCATACGCGCCGCATGCACCACACGTGCTGTATGCGCCGTATGCACCATACATGTCGTATGTGCCGCACATGCCGTACGCGTCATACGCGCCATATGCGCTGTATGTGTCATATGCGCCGTATGCGCCGTATGCGCCGTATGCGCCGTATGCGCAGTACGCGCCGTATGCGCAGTACGCGCCATATGTGCAGTATGCATCGTACACACTGTATGCACAGTATGCGTCGTACGCGCCGTATGCGTAGTACGCGTCGTATGCGCCGTATGCGCAGTACGTGTCGTACGTGCCATATGCACAGTATGCATCGTACGCGCCGTATGCGCCGTATGCGTTGTACGTGCCGTATGCGCCATATGTGCAGTACGCGTCGTATGCGCCATATGCGCAGTACGCGTCATATGCACTGTATGCGCAGTATGCGTTGTACGTGCCCTATGCGCAGTACGTGTCATACGCGCCATATGCGCAGTACGCGCCCCACGCGTGCGGGTGCAGCGCGCACCCGACACCCGTCAACCCATGGGAAAAAACCCATGGGTTGACAGGTTCGGGTTTCCCATGGGTCGGGTGCGGGTCACCCACATTTGACCCATGGGTGACCTGTGCCATTCCCTAATTGGCATTACCGAGGCTTAACAGTAGGGGGTCAAGGGTCGTGGGATGGGAGCAGGATGGAAAGGACAGAAAGCAGACGAGAAGCGCTGGGGACTTAGGATGGAGATCAATTGTGGTATTAGGTTGATATGACTAGTCGTTCAAGTGGGATATTATGGTGGTGATTGCGATGGGTGAATGAATCTTAGATAACGAAGATTGGCCAACACTCTATAACTATCTATACAGGTTAGACCCACGGTGATTCGTTCGAAGACATCCACCTCTCTGGCCATTCACTTTCCCTCCTTTGAGAGTGAAGATATGAATGTTACTTGAGAAGAATGCAGCAGGATCCGCTTAGTAGCGACCCACTTAGGACCCTGATACCAACCCATCCACTTCAATGCTTTATGATTATGTTTGTGTTAAACATTTGGTATACGAGCTGGGTCGAACACAGCCACCATGCTGGCGATTAACACTAATAGTCCAGCTCAATTGACAATGGTAGGTCAAACAGTCAGCACAGGCAGAGAATTCCTGGTATAAATGACAATATCGAAACAGAGTGGTCAAGTTTGCGTACTCGACGGTGGAACCATAAATGGTGTCAAGTCGGTCATGCCTATCATTCATTGTCGTCACTCACTCTGAGTTTCATCACGGTTGTTTTCAGCGGAACCACAAGTCGGACTCGTCCAAATGGCCAATATCCAACGTTCTTCTAAGCTCAATCAGATAGCACCAGCGACTGGACCTTCGGGGTATTTCTTGCACCCCATCTTCAACAAGGGCGGTTTGCAACTGTTAGCTTCTGTTAAAAGGATGCCACCGACTCCTGTGTTTATTCCCTCGTGGACTGTGGATCCCACTACTGGAGCGCTTTTAGACAGCTTCATTAAGTCGATCCCTACTCAGCGTGGTCTCCTCCTGTTCTCAGTGAAAGTTATGTTAAAGATTTGGTATACGAGCTGGGTCGAACACAGCTACCATGTTGGCGATGAACACTAATATACCAGCTCAATTGACAATGGTCGGTCAACCAGACAGCACAGGCGGATGTTTCCCGGTATCATGGCAATATCGAAGCAGAGTGGTCAAGTTTGCATACTCGATGGTGAAACCGTAAATGGTGTCAAGTCGGTCATGCCTATCATTCTTTGTCGTCACTCACTCTGAGTCTCATCATGGTTGTTTTCAGTGGAACCACAAGTTTGGACTCATCCAAATGGCCAATATCCAACGTTCTTCTAAGCTCAATCAGACAGCACCAGCGACTGGACCTTCAGGGTCGGTCTCGCACCCAATCTTCAATGAGGACGGTTTGGAACTGTTAGCTTCTGTTAAAGAAATGCCACCAACTCCCGTGTTTATTCCCTTATGGACTGTGAATCCCACTACTGGAGTGCTTTCGGACAGCTTCATAAATCTATCCCCACTCAGCGTGGTCTCCTCCTGTTCTCAGTGACAGTTATTCCGGGTAAGCGTGCTGTCCCCGCCACTGACCCAGTCTCGGCTTCGACATATTCAACTTTCAAAACAAGACAGTCGCAAGTAGTACTGCTGTTTCTATTTCCGCTCAGAAAGTGACTTTCTTGAGTAGCTTTAGCTGTTGGAGTGCAAAAGTGAAAACTGTGTTATTATGTAAGCTAAATTCAAACTCAGCTCAAAACATCGAAGGTATAATACATGAAACAAGTCATATCTGGCTAAATACCAGTCATGCATAAATGGAAACATAAAAGGGGACTTCAGTGCATCTTAACACACCCCCTCAATGAAGTCTCCCTTCATTTTTGCAAACTCCCAAGCCTGTCCTACACTTCTCATGTTTTATCTTAACAAGTCCCTTTGTGAGCACATCTGCAACCATCTCATCTGTAGGCACAAATTGGAGCTTGAGCAATTTCTTCTCAACTTTCTCCCTGAGCCAATGGTATATCACATCAATATGCTTCATTCGAGAGTGATGTTCAGGATTCTTAGATACAGCAATTGCAGGCTGGCTATCACAGTAAATGGTGAGTTGTGGGATATGATAGCCAAGCTCAGTGAGTAGCTGTTTCAACCACATGGCCTCCCGTCCTGCAAAATTGGCTGCCATGTACTCAGCATCAGAGGAGGATGTGGCCACAGTTGGTTGTCGCTTGCTGCTCCAGCTCACTGCAGCTCCTCCAATGAAGAAGGCATAACCAGTTGTTGACCGCCATCTGTCCTCATCCCCAGCATAATTTGCATCACAGTAGGCCTGGAGTATTGGCTGGGGACTAGGGCTAGGAGGACCATAGGTCAATCCAAGATCTGCAGTACCTTTGAGGTATTTGAGCACATGTTGGACAGCCTTCCAATGGCCTAGACCAGGATTTGAGTTAAAGTGGCCAAGTTGACCCACAGCATGTGCAAGATCTGGTCTGGTCCCAACAGCAAGGTAATTCAGGCATCCAACTGCAGCAAGATATGGGATGTCCTTCATTGCCACTCTCTCATCTTCAGACTGTGGGCAGAGGTCTTTGGAGAGATGACAGCCTGGATCAAGAGGTGTGGAAACTGGTTTGCAATTCTCCATATTGAATCGCTTGAGAACATCCAAGATATACTTGTGCTGGTTGATGTGAAGTGTCTGTTTGGCTCTGTCTCGGTGGATTTCAAGTCCAACAATGTACCGTGCAGGTCCCATGTCTTTGTTATAGCCCATGCCCTCAAACAAACCCACACTAACCCCCACAACCACCCGCTTCCGTTCCGAGACCTTTCCGACCGAAAGAACGAAGACCGCTTCCCGAGGATCCTGTTCCCGCCACATCCGTCCGAGACACCGCGTTTCCGCGTCCGACCAAGACACTGTTCCCGAGTCTGCTCCCGACCGAGGACTCAATACTTTGATAACCGACGCGCAAGACTACCGCGTACCTCACTCCCTTGTTCTCTTTCTTATATTAACCCCTTGTACTATCTCTCTCCTTGTTTTATGGCCGGCTAAAGATAGTACAAAGAGCGTTACATGTATATAGTCTCACAGACGACTGGACTGTTCGCTAGTACAAATATCGAATTAGTTCCCCCCCAGTTTCCGATTCATTTCCGGTAAACTTCCCCATCCCTTCTGAAATTAGGGACAGACGATCGAGGAGGGCGCAACACATAAGTTGAAGCCAAGTCCCTTCGACTTCGAACACCTCAGTGACCGGATCGACCTATTCTGTGACCTACCCTGTGTTAGAACCAGGGACTATTGAGTCACTTTATACATATATTCAACATTCACACTGCAATATCTCCCCCAGCTATTCCCAGATCAGGACGCAACTTCATACTGAAGTTATATACATCATGAGGAACCTACATAAATATTCCCATGATTTTAGGAGCGGGTTTTACCCCACACTCTCTACCCGGCCCCATACCTACCCCAAGGGCCGGCTCACCTCATCTGGACTCGTTGGGAAGGGGATACACTGGCATGTGGATTTCCATTCAGTTCATCTTAAATTCTATTCTATTTCTATACTTCCCCCTGTGAAGTTTTCCTCTATATCATTCCCACCGCATATATGCGGGTGTAGCACGCGTACGGCCGCATTAGGCCGGCTTCTAACTTCACTCCGTGAAGTTTTCACTTATAATTAGATTATCCATTTCATATATAGTACGAGCTACTTGTAGTAGTTAAGCAAGCAATTGTAACTATACCGTTGCCCCCCATCACACTAGCCTTTAGGCTACACTCGAATATTCTTGCCTCGCGCTGAACCGGAAGGTTAAGCGCCGAGCGTACTTTCCTATTCAGGACTAAGACACCAGCTACTCGTCGTACAGCAAGGCCGGGTCACAGTTGGGTTTCCAACACAACATATTATATTATATCATTATATATTAAATCCATCTTGTGGGAGAACCACAACCATACAAACCGACGCTTTGGCGCCCAGACCGGATTCCCGGATCGGCGCCTAAGCGAAGAGTAAACCCGGGACTGAACTCCCAGTAGAATTGCTATAGGGCAATAGTTCCCCTAGCAATAAATACATCTAAAATAGTAGTAAAATCTAGGACATCATTCCCCCATTTGTCCAACCGACTCTCCGATAGTAAAGCGCGGGAAAACCCCAGGAAACCCTATCTGCCAGACCCATCTACAGATTAAAAGTCTCACAGGTTAATCTACACCCTGAACTTCCGGCGCCTCCGTCTCCGTCCGTAATCCGTTCGGCCCCGATCTTGGCCTTCGGCCCCGTTACGGACCCCCGCACTAGCTCGGAAAACCCCTTCGGAAGTGCTAGCTAAGCGCCTGACACGCGGACTTAACAGTCTTTCATCTTAAAGTGTTTTACAAGCTCGGCCTTGATTTTGTCAAGATGTGTTCGACTGTTACAGGCCATGAGCTGGTCATCAACATAGACTAGGATGTAGACTTTGATAGTGCCTTGCTGGTACATGTAGAGACAGGAATCGACCTTGGATCTGCTGAATTCCATCTGGTGAAATGCCTGGTCCAACTTGGCATGCCATCTGTTTCCTCCTTGCCTGGTCCCATAGATAGCTTTGTGCAGTTTCCCAACCTTGTCTCCCTGCCTGTATCCATCTGGAAGTTCCATGTAGACCTCTTCTTCAATATCGCCATTAAGGTAGGCAGATTTGAAGTCAACTTGGTCTAATTCCAGATCTTCTAATGCAGTGATGGCCAGGAGCACTCTGAGGGTGTTGAATCTCACAACAGGGGCAAATGTTTCTGTGAAGTCAATGCCTGCCTTTTGAGAATAACCCTTGGCCACGACTCTGGACTTAAAGCGGTCAATGGAACCATCAGGGAGCTTTTTCAGCTTGAATACCCATTTGGAGCCAATGGCCTTCTTGCCAGGAGGGAGATCCATCACAGTCCACACATTGTTGTCCATCAGTGACTGATATTCATCTCCACAAGCTTCCTTCCACCATGGTGCATGAATTCGAGACATGGCTTCTTTATAGGTGAGTGGTTCTGGGAGATCTGGAGCATCACTGAGACAGTCAAGTTCATAAAGTGGGTGCTGAGGAAATGTCATGGCAGAGTCAGCCTGTTCCACCCCC
>QLPG01001305.1:0-18634 GCA_003314385.1 Gomphus sp. MG54 | reverse complement strand
GCCACGCTCAGGGTACTACTACCATCAACAGTGACAACATGGGATCCATCGCTCTTACGAAAGATCCTGGATTCCATGCTCGCTCCAAACACATTGACGTACAATACCACTACACTTGCGAACGAGTTGATGCAAAGGATGTCTCGTTCAAGTATCTCCCTACTGCTGACATGCCTGCTGACATCATGACAAAGGCCCTGCCCCGCCCGAAACATGAAAAGTTTACAACTATACTTGGTCTTAGGACACCCACTTGGTCTCAGGATATGAATCCACTACAATAACTGCCCGTTATTGTAGTGCGGGGGAGTGTTGGAATATGGTATTACCAATCCTTTATTCTTCTTATTATGGCTCTTATTCCATTGTTACCATTGTTACCATTGTTCTTATTGTTTTTCCGTTCCACTCTCATTCCACATTCCATTAGTATATAACTAAGATCATTTCCTAGACTTCCCTCAGTCACGTTCCCATTTACACGACTGAGGTAAGACTTACACTCTACATGCATTACAGTTCAGTTACTTACTTACAATTGTATTGTAGTCACACGCATAGGTAGAGTGAAACTCAGTGGCGTTCCCATTTACACGACTGAGTCACACGCATAGATTTCTACATTTGGCAGTTTGTTTCTTGTCTTTTCTCTTTTTTTCCGATTGCTTTGTGGCCCTGCATTTTGCCTCTTGTCATATCTTGCCTGTGCTTTTGTAATGTTTTTGCTTCCATTTGTCCGTTTTTGTTTTGTTTGGGTTTCTAATTTATATCCCGAGTGTGAGTTCCCTCTGTTCATGAATAGATGACCCGGGAAGATTCCATATTGACCCCCTATCTAATTCTTCACAAAGGATAACGTCCTGGCGATATTTTTCTTCTTCTTGCGAGCGCTGTCGCGTCGACACATGGTTGGTGCATCTGCCTAACCAGCGTGGAGCCACTAACCCCCCCCCCGCCAATTATTCAAACTAAACCCCAATCATACCGGCATTGAAGAAAGGGTGATATGGTACCACACAAATGTGTCACACTATACTAAGTTGTCGCGGACTGATATCTCGATCGGGTCGATTAGCGAAAAGCTCTGAGTTCTGATAACTCCTACCTGAACAGCCACTGAAGTACCAAAATTTATACAATATACCCAATCCAGTGACCCCACCGACGATGCCATGGAAGCTACCGCGTTGATCATTTATTACACATCCTCCAACATGCCGATCAGACTAATGAGACCTGATCAGCTATCCCATAGGAACACACTACCTGTTATCCTGTATCAGGGATTCACCATCCTTAGAGCAAGATCAGAGATCGATTTTTCTTAGATCTATCCAACCATTGAACTGGGACCGAGTTGATTCTGTATGCTACACGGATTCCATTTGTTTATCGTGATCTTGGATCACGATCACATGGCCTCTTTAAGTTAATCACAGAGATCGGACTTGAAGTAGTAATGCTGCATGTGTGTTGTAGAGTGTGAATGACTAGGATGTCAAACAGAGATAATGACCCAACAATCGCAGAGTTCTATCCAGTCCTGCGATGATACCGAGCCTACAATCAATCTTATGGGAGCCATTGAGACAACAGGATGGGGTCGGTAGGGTCAATGACGAGCCTCACAAGTTAGGTCGGACTGAACTTTGCCTTCGCATTTTCCTATATAATATAACCCCATCGCTGAACTTAGATCGCAAAACCTGCACCCTAGCTCCAATTCTATTACCCTTCTCTTAGGTATATACAAAAGCGCTCCTCCCAGACTCCATATTCTGTACCATCTAGAACACCCTTCCTCCCACTTCAGTACCACCCACTGGGAATTTGAGACAAGAGGGGCTCTTTCTCAGAGGAAACATGGTTCACTGCTAAATGACCCTCGTGCTCTACATTTTCTCCACCCTCGTCACGTCCAAGAGGGATACAATATGCAATAATCTTATATTTTTCTATTGTATATCTATTGTCTAAATTCCACCAAAGACATCTTCAAAGTAAAGTCAAGCCAAACATAAATCCAAGTTTCCGACCAATCCATGTAAATCATATACATCTGGGAACTCAAAGATGACTATTCAATGGTTTTTGAAGTTGTCATGCTCATATTAAAGGACGAACAGTGGATATTTCAAACGGCAGCCAGAAAAGAATTCATCATCATCATAGTATCTCCTTCCATGGTATATCCTTCCTGCCCATCGTCGACTCCAAACACTACATGAGTAATCGAAGAGCTGGAAATGGGGCGTGTGGAGTTATAGTTTATGGTTGGTGATAGCCAGGTATTTTGAGTATAAGAGACGATATAACGGACGTGTAGCGCACACATCAACTTCTGAAGGCGATCTGGATGAACATAATCGTAATTGTGGTCAAGTGATCCCCCGGCTTTCCATTCTCACAATCACAGCCGATGATTCATGTGGCGTCGGAATGGCGTAATAGGCACAATATGGCATCCCTGTGGCATACCCGGATCAAGCCGATAAAGTGTAACCTAATCTGAGTTTTGGCATAACTCTAATTGGTGTGATTGCCAAGATGTACCCGATCATATGGTACCTCCGATGTGATAGATGCCATGCCAATATCGGGCCGGTGTAAAGGTATACCGGATTAATTGCCGTTCCCCTATACCCACGTGACCGGAGGCTGTGATCAGCCCTGATCGATGCGATCGGTGTGCACAGACCATACCAAGCCGCTTATCGAATCTAATAGTGTGATGATATTCCATCGGTGCCGCAACCCTGATTGGCGTGGTCGTCAACTTCCAGTGAGGTCGAGAAGGTCCAATCTAATCTGTTCTCTAGGATGTTGTTCCGTCTGAGGAATAACCCTAACCTCTTACCGAGTCTGGGGCGATTCAGATCTATTTAATCTGATATCCGTGATTGTGCCCGAGTGGCGGCGCTTGGCTGATTGTCGGGGCAACTTCTGTCACTCTGAACCCGACAGGTCTGAACTGGGTGAATGGCATGATGAACAGGAAACATTAGATAAATTAACATTAATTTGTGGCGTAACTAAGGAACTCTAATCGGAACAAGTTTGTTCTAATGACCGGCAACACCACCCTGATAATAGGAAAAATAACAGTTCAAGCAACTTTCATGGGTTTGGGGAGAACGACCATCGAGTCACAAACGCAGCATGACCCCGAACATCCTCCGGGAGATTCTCACAAACACTAGTCAGGCTTTGTTGTGAGTAATATTCCATTCTATATATAGTTTCATTTGCGGGATATGAAATCAGGCACAGGCACGGCCAGTGCTGATTCAAAGGAACGGATCCAGATATGGCATGATCGACGAGTAGATTGTGATAAGCTATGGTGAATGGTGTACGGATCATGGTTGACGATAATTGCGCTATCCTTGAAACTATGTTTGTCCATCCCGGGATGATGACGGAATGCCATCTGTTCTCACTTATATTTCTCTCAGAAATGTTACTGAAATATCAAGTGTGCAATTGGACGTCGGAGAATTGCAGAGATAAATTCAATCTGGAAAATAAAAATGAGGTCGAGTACGATATCGAGCTTTCGATGAACGAGCAGATGAGCAAGTCACAACGGAGCAGCGATGGCGACTACGATGCAACAACGACGGTGGGAGAACCCTTAACCAGGTAAGTTTTTTGAAGCCAGAAGTTTGAACCGGGGACTGGACGTGTAGTAATGCGGAACTGGGGGTCGAAACGCGGAGAAGATGATGTGAGGATGGCACCAACGAAAATTTGAGGGCTGACAGATGGGTGGGTAACGACGACCTCACAGCGGGTAAGGCTTGGTGGGCAACACCAAAAACAATAGCCATACTTGAGGAAATCCATTACCATCAACACACCCCACAAACGCTTCACACACCTGCTTATGACCCTGCTGCACCACTATCTTCGGCAGCCCCACGTCTCCTAGCGGCCCCACTTGTGACCGCCTTACTCTGCCCCTTGATTATTGGCTTCGCAGGTGGCTGTTAATCCAGCAGAGAGCCCTTGAGAAGTCTGGGTCTTGCGTTTGCGTGAGGAGTTGGGTGAGCCGCAGGGCGGGGACAGATTGACCTCCATGCCAGCGCCACTCAGGGAAGGGCTGGGCCCCCTGAGGTGAGGATCAGTCCCGCTGAAGTGGAGGTGAGGTGAGGAGAGGAGGCGGCCGGCGTTGAGGCCATCAACGTTGGTGACGCTCGGTTGGTGGGAGGGGTACTGCGGGTGGTATGGGTTCCGGGGGTATGAGACATCTGAGGGCTGTTGCACCTGTTGATGCGAGGGGTGTTGCTGGTGGGGCAAATGAGAGGGGTAAGCTTGGAGTTCCGAGTGTTCCAAGTGCTGCTGGTGCTGTTTCTGCGAAGGATCCAGCTGATGTTCCGACCCTCCATGTTGTCCGCCCATGTGTTGCTGCTGCAACTTTGAGGGAACTACGTGATTCTGCTGGTGGATCCCGAACGCGACGTGTTGTTCCAGAGGCAGATGCGGGGGCAAAACATGGTGTGGCTGCAACTCCCCATGGGTCGTCAGTGTATTGAGGGGGTTCCTCGCACGATATCAAAGTGGTATCCGTTTCACACGGAAATAGTGAAAGAAGCCCATTTTTTGGAAAATGAAAATTATGAATTTGTTCAAGGGGATGATTCGCATAGGAATTGGGATACGAAGATAAAGGAGAATGGGATATTGTTGGGGGAAAAAAGATAGAAAAACATTGATGGCCGTCTGTACAGGTGGATAGCTGGTGTGGATGGAGTTTAAGTGGAGGTGGTCTCACTGTAGAGCGAGAGGACATAGCGGGGGGGGAAGGGGCTCAATGTGTTATTTTCATCGACTCTAATTTTAGCCTGGACTCATCATGACTCTTAATGAGGAGATTGCCATACCTTTCACAAAGCTGTCACTGATGAAGTGCACAGTCAGTCACGCTTGTACGTCATTGATCCTCGACTTTGGAGATAAAGGGACGAGCGGCACCGATGGGAAGTTGAAGGTAAGATATAGTGAAGTCCCTATTGGAATATGAGCATAGCGTTACTACGTTGAAAATCGAGAAACGATTACCAATCATGTGAATCAAGAGCGAGGCCATCTCGCACTTCGATCGGAGTGGAATTGGCATTCTCGGGATACAACATGGCGTCATCCAGCCATTGGGGATTGGGGTCGAATGAGGCACGGAATATGGTCTTCAACTCTGGGACTCCTGATTCCCGGATATTTAGACCATCATTGTTTGAAAAAACGTACACGGCCGGATTTGTCACCCCGTGATGTGCTCCAGAGTCCCATAGGAAGTGGGGCCATTCATGTCCCGGCTCACTGGGACCGTCGGCGGGTGTCAGACTAATGTAACAAACCCAGTGTATTCTGGTGACTATCTCACGCTGCTGGTCAAAACTCGTTTCTGCGCTTACAAAGATACTATCCTAGTTTCAGTTCATGGGGGGGAATAAAGAGGCCATGGCGGTCGATTATCAAGCGCGCATTGTCACGCAACCACTTCCACCCATGTGTTTCATCAGAATTATTGTATTTTAAAGAACGATCGATGACCATTGACGCAGGGATACCAGGAGAGACGAATCTGCGATGAATGGTTAACAAGAGAGACACAAAAGTAGAAATGCACTTGCCTGCTCCGTTGGAAAGTGTGACTGGCTTGGCTAAATATATAGCTTCTCCAGGGTTGTTCTCGGGGTATTCACTGTCACTGGAATCCCGCTCATAATCCCAGGCCAGTTACCCAGTTTGGCCTTGCATGTGGTCGTGAACATTGTCGACGACAACAAATTGATCATTTTTGTCAACATAGCCAATGTCACCCAAACCGATTCCACCACTGTCAGCACTGAAACTGTATGGCATGTAATGGGTACCCTGCACTAGCCAGCCTTGCTCAAAAAATGCAGCCCCAAGCATAGGAAGCGTGATTTCGTCAAATAGATATCCAAGAATGTCCACAAGGTCTTCAGTGCAGCAAGTCCATGATAAGGAGCCAAGCATGAGCTGTCCCATCCAGTTGACGGGGTCAGTATCGTATCGGTCCCATGGATTTCTATAAACAGATAATTTAATACCAGGAATGTACGATATCTTCGAATACTGACCCTGGAAGGGTATGTTGTGTTGAGACGAGAGAAAGAGGAGACAAGGGATCGGGGGAGAATTAGGAGGAGACATAGAATCGGGAGTACAGGAAGGTGCACATGTAGAGAGATGGACTTAGAGGTTACAATTCAGAGCCCCAGAACGAACTAAAAGTACCATTACAGTTACCCAAAAGTACATACAGAACACCGCCCTCATATGTAGACACGGCGGATCGAGACATGGCAGCCTACATGCTAAGCGCCCATAGAGGAGGGATACGCATGGGACGAGATAGAGACAGATGCACCCGGAAACAGAGTCTACGGGGCGGAAATAGGTCATAGAATACATGGGGATAAAGGGACGTATCACTCACGGGACAGGAAACAGGAGAAGAGATATTCGGGGCGCATATATGCAGGTGAGATGCACTCACCAGCAGAGAAACGGGGCTCGATGCCAAAGATAGAGTCGGGGGCACTGCAAGAAGCAGCAGAGAGTATTTTCACATTGAGTAGAACCGTGCAGACAGGGCAGACAGAAATAGACTAGAGGAGCGGCGACCCACATCGGGTCGACCGCATATAGACACCGTCTCAGGGTAGTTACGGTGGTCATCATATTCAGGATTCGGAATCTCTATAAGAGATAGATAGATAGAGAATAACAAACTAGTCTCGCACTCAAAGAACACTGTTTATCGTCGTAATTGATGAAGTCTAGATTGCTCGTGTCATTATACTGAGCTATCAGCTTTATCGTCGTCACTCACGTCCCTGGACCCAACAGGAACATTACATTGAGTTTACTACGATTTAACCGCGATTTTACTCGCACTTTCTATAGAGACCATCATTGTCAGGCGGTCACTTGGCCCCCTGCATATTCATAGATACAGTCACGTGACCCCGAGCCATATCGGGCTAGATCCATCAGGGCAATACTATTGTTGTCCGGACACACTGGGAATAATTCCCGATACGTATCACATCACACTCACGCTGGTACTATACGTTGACAAGTACCAGAGTCGTTCACAAACGACTGTCGCTCATTCCCGCACCCCCATAGGCACCTCCCTGGGTCGGCGCTTAGCCAAACCTAAAACCTTCGTATCGCGCGGAGGGCTACCTATGGTGGAATATAATAGATTCCAAATAGATCTATTAGATAGTTATTACAAATAATTATCTACCTAAATAACCCCATCCCCATAGTCACCCAGGACATACACCTAGATGTTGGATTCGAAATAGAATATGTTTAACAGAATACCGTGATCATGAGCACGACTGGGATCATCTCTTGGCAAATACGGCAACTTACATATCTGTCGCTGTCTCCACCTGATAATTCACCAGCATATATCAGTTTCCACTGGGGTCGATCATGTCCTCCTTGCACAGTAACGCAAAGGCTGTAACCTAGAGATGGTCAGCAAGGTTGAATTCAGAAAATAAATTCACTACCATTTGATGAAAAGGGAACCCAAATCCTCCTGACAGTTGAGACTCTCCCAATGCCTAGTCATCGACAATACTATTAATAATGATATGAGTGACTGAGTGTGTCATACCAGAACTGATGTCGCTGGTCCAACAGATGCATCAATACCAATACAACCTCATATATGCCATGACAAACCATGTCATAGAGTCTATATATAAACTCCATGGGGTTTGATGATAGCGTGCATCTGACCAAACTCATAAAACTCTCAATATTTTTGCCTGGCATGTGATATACCTTGAACGGCATGCTGCATGCAAGTCTGCTGGCTCCAATGAGCTCAATATCGAAGGATCCCTGCAATAAAGTGATTAGCATTTGTTACATTTAATCTTCAACCACAACTCACATGATATCTCTGCACAAAGAGATGTTTCGCTCAAACTACGACACGATTAAAAATGACCAAGAGTCTGGAAAAAAACTGGGACATACGAGGGTTGTCTTCCGTTGAGAAGGCAAGCCATGATATGTTTTCTTTATGCATCTTTACTATAACAAAATTTGTTCGGTCAGAGCAATAGATACATTGTTGATTAATTGTCAGGGGATGACCTGTCTATTTTCCTGAGCCAAGCATGATACAGTCTGCCGAAGCCTTGGCTCAGTGGGATGACAGCAATAAATGAGAGAGACACCTATGGAGAAGAGGACTGATGAATGGGAGCTGGGAGAACTCGACAGACTTGCCCTTACAGGCTAATGACTGACTGACCTTCCCGTCATGTGCCAAACTGAGATACCAAAGCCCTAGGCCAGACTCCTGGGGTCAGGCCTATGGGTGTTTGGTAGATCGTACCACTGGAACCAGAGGAAGGGTAGCATATGATGGAGAAGCGGTGTGTGGGTACAGGGTATATAGGGCGTGGGACTCACTGGCAATGGGGCTTAGGTTTTCCTCTTAGGATTTCCCCCATTGCTAGGTAAAGTCCCTTTCCTTGTGTACAGTGACTCACAAAACTGAGTCAATGTTTGGTGCTTTTGGACTATTCATTGAATAGCTTTGAATGTAAAACATATATGAAAAAGGTGTTGGTGCATCAAAGAAAGGATCTGATCAGGGCTATGCAACCATTAAAATTTATGTAATTCCAATCAGGGGTGAAGATATGGGCAATTAAAATCAAGGGCCTATTGACTCAGTTTTGTGAGATGGTGTCAGAACAATCAGAATCTGATGCTCCATCTATTATATAACATGTAACCCTTGATAGATGGTTACTATGGTACCCTTACCTTTCATGAGAACTTAAATTAAGGTATTTAATCCCCTCCAACATGTCCAGAACTTCACTACACTCCAATGCACCCCACTTTCTCTGCTCAATAAGAAAACATCCTCTCCTTGGCCTCTCATGGTCATTCCACTGGCACTATTGCATCAAGACTTGGCCTCAGCCAGTCTACAGTATCCAGGACTCTCAGAACTCTCTATCCCAACCAGCCCTGCTAGTGATTGGCGCAGGTATTGGAAACCCGCATGGGTAATGGGTACGGGTAGCGTGGGTAAGGGTCAGGGTTAGGATTTCCAACCCAGCCCAAACCCGTACCCGCAGGGGGGTACGCTTATATAACCGAGGTTTAGCGCTAACCTCGCTTATATTCACTTATATAAGTGAGGTTAGCGCTGAACCTCAGTTATATAAGTGCATTTAGCG
The DNA here is from genome assembly GCA_003314385.1 of Gomphus sp. MG54. Classification (NCBI taxonomy): domain Eukaryota; kingdom Fungi; phylum Basidiomycota; class Agaricomycetes; order Gomphales; family Gomphaceae; genus Gomphus; species Gomphus sp. MG54. Next base: position 9,377 of record QLPG01001305.1, on the reverse strand, counting down.
CTGAATTTTGATGTCCAAACGATGTAGCCAGCACGGATTCTCACTGGGAATCATGAAAACTTGATTCCGCAACCTGACCACAGTTTCATGTGGGCTCTAGAAACCCAACTCACTGAAAATAGGGCTCTTCTAGCTGTTTTGGAACCATTAAAGAGGTAACCCGAGAAGCGTGACAAAACTTTGGTGTGATAAAAGCCTGGTCAAGTTCTCCGACAAGACGACAGCAAGTTAATGCCTGTCCGGGTTGATGTCCAAAAAGAATTGTTTAGAGGGGGCCTTGGCAGGTAACTTGTCAAGTACGTGTAGGAAGAATAGTTTATGAGCGTAAACTATTATTCTACCCTTGCCTAGGATTATTTCCACGGATGTTCTATAAATCTGATTTAGTTCTTTTACAATGTTTTTGCGTACCTTTGTATTTTAACCGAGAAACCTTCCACTTCGGTAGAAGGGTTTGAGATTTACTCTTCGGAATAAACCTCTGTCAACAAGTCTTCGGACCTGTTGATTTGGCACTGGTCTTCGGACCAACGTACCTAGAGTGCTTGCTGCACAAGATAATCCAGTGGACTATGGGTGAAAGTAAGATTGATTGATTTTACGCTACAGAACTAGTCTCTATATATACTAATTCTAAGCTGATTATGTAACTCCCTGATAAGGCAAGACTTTCCAGAAATTAGTGGAAGGGTGTGGAAAGGAATGGAAAGTCCTAGAAGCCTGTGGCAGTTACAAGTCACCCTATGAGTCATTAAATGAGTCACTAACGAGTCATATTCCCACGACTGGTGGCCTCATGACTGGTCAAGTCACGAAATATTAATAGTATATGAGTCGTGCTTCTGGGCTGACCTTATATGTAATAGTTATTACGTAAACCCAGGAATTTGTTGTACAATTGAGTCTTGAGAGCTTGAACCAGCAGTTTGGCACCATTTTCCATGTGTAAGTATTTAGCACCTGGCTGTGGGTCCTTGTGGGTCCAAAATAGAAATAAGCAAAATATATATGTGTTTTTTTAGAGGTTTTCCTTGGCTTTGAAGAGCTTGGAGATTTAAGGGTTAATTACTTGGATGTAATTCACTCTTAGATGGCCAGCCAAAGCATTATAATATTTTTTTGGTAGTCCAGATGAGACTGATTTAAGTTGGATTATTCCTTGGAGGAGAGGTTTGGATCTTGTAGGCTGATCCGGTCGAGAAGTCTTGTAGAAAATAAGGGAGAGCTCCCCATTCCCTAACACTAGCCCCAGGTTGCCAGTTCATACTCCAGGCGTAATTGAAGAGTCTTCATACTTGTCAAGCCCCAGATACCAAGCTCTGGTTCACTCGGTAGTACCGACCGAACAACCCTTGCCTTTTAGTCCCACACACCAGTGACAAGGCATCCCTCGCCAGTACATGGCCTCGGTCAGGTACATTTGGCTCATCGTTTGGTTTACTTTCCTCATCCTGTCCCCTCCCTCCTTTGTCATTCCTTCATTCCCTATCCTTCCCCTTGTCTGTTTACCTTTGAGACATTCACTCCTTGTTGCCACTCAGCAGTGGCACTATTGTTTTATGTTCAGGCCACTCCCATTGTTCTATTCTCATTCACTCTTTTGTCCTCAGCCATACTTTATTGTTCTATTATCATCCACATTCCTTGTTCTATTCTTGATCATTGTGGACAATACCTCCACATGATTCTTCATACCTTATTGTTCTCCATTCCTTGTGCCACTCTGTTCCACATCTCACTTATTAGCCTATATAAGTAGCCAATGTATGTAGATGGTTCTTCGTTCTGGAAATCAACTAGGTTTACGCCTTCTTGTCCTCCCCTCTTCTGTCCCAAGTCCTTTACCTGGGCCGACACTCTCGGCACTCTCCCAGGTATCCCTCTGTCCCAAATTGGTGGCACGCATGGGAAGTAGGGCACAACACACGAGCACGTTGAAGCCATGCCACTACTTCTAGCCTGCAGGACTTGGCCTTTACCCATCCGACCCCTTCGGCTCTCCCGAGGCCTGTCAGTATGTCCGGTGCCTGACAATACTTATATTAACTATCCAGACGCGTTACTTTGGGCTTTTCTCACTTAGTTTTAATTTCATAGGTGTGTATATATTTTCAGCATCCACCGGATCGATGGAAATCAGAACATCAGTGTACACGGTGAGCACATGCTCTTTGTATAAGAAATAAATATACTGACAGCCTATTTTTTAGTTACGTATACGGCACATACGCCCCATACGCGCCGTACGCGTCGTACGCGTCGTATGTGTCGTACGCACCATACGTGTCATACATGCCATACACGTCGTATGCGTCGTATGTGCCATACACGTCATACACGCCGTATGTGCCATACGCGTCATACACGTTGTATGCGCCGTATGCGCAGGTTCGTGGGCCACGAGGGGTACCACTTATCCTGTGTGAGAGCAAAGTCGTGCATCGCAGCTGCGGGGAGGGATGTAGTAGCTTAGCAGATATTTATGGGCACCATGGTGCCAACTGAAGCACATACCCAGTCGGTATCTTGGCGCTGATCTCCACCTTTCTGTAGCAGATGCTGTGGCTGTTCCATGTCGTAAGGCATGCACTCATCATGGGGTTTATAACCGTGCCAGAGGTCGCATTGGAGCACGCGCCGCAGCCAGTTCCTGAAACAGGGATGCATAGAGAATGTGAGATTGGCATGGTAGTGGAGCATTATATGAAGTATAAAACAAAGACAACATGACATGACAAAAAGTCGTGAATAACAAAAATGAAAACCCACCCTCAAAATTAGTGCTCATACACCCCGTGGCATTATACGTATAGCCGTCAAACACGCTTGCGTTGCCTCCCAGGATCAAGAGTGAGGTGAGCATGGGGACAATGTGGAGTGCAGAATTTTGGACAAAGGAATTGTCGGAGAGGGAGGTCGTCATTTCGAATTCACCATTGCTGGGTGGGAGAGGTTAGTAGGGAAAGAGATGGTGGTGTAAGTGAGGGGGGCCGGCGAGTGTCACACAAGTCAGAATTTGTAAACTGTATAACCATCAAAACATACCCAAATCCGCCGAGATCAACCTCCCGCATCCACGTCGCACATGGGGCATCTACGCTAAACGTATCAAAGTTGTCTGGGAAGTGTCATCAGCCTCAAAGGTTGAACATCATCCATGTGTTGTCTGCAGCTCTGTCCTGAACCCACGGGTAAGAACAATACCCGTTGTGGGTCACGGGTAACAGCAATACCCATTAAACCCACGGGTACCCATACCCATACCCGCAATAACCCACTACCTGTTGCTAAGGGTACGGGTATTCTCGGGTACGGGTACAGGTAGGCACAAAATACCCGATGGTTACCCGTGCCAATCACTAAGCCCTGCTCCTCTGGAGGTCATCGCCCCAAGCTTTCCTCTAGAGATCAACATTCTATTTTATCACAAATTGCTACTGGCAGAGCTGCCAATGCTACTCAGGTCACCAAACACATCAATACAATTATCCCCCACCCAGTCTCCTCAGAAACAGTCAGAAGACTCCTCAGGAAACATTCATTCAAGGCTGTGGTGAAGAAGAAAAAGCCCTTCCTCAGTGCAAGGCATAGACAGCTGAGGTTGGCCTTTGCTTTGAAGCACAGAGAGTGGAGTGTAGAGGACTGGAAGAGGGTCATTTGGTCAGATGAGACCAAAATCAACAGGTTTGGGTCAGATGGGAGGCAGTGGGTCTGGAAACAGAAGGGAGAGGGATTGATTGAGAGAGAGGTATAGGGGACAGTCAAGTTTGGAGGGGGAAACATTATAGTATGGGGGTGTATGGAATGGAATGGTGTTGGCCAGCTTACAGAGATTGAGGGGAAGATGGATGCTGATCAGTTTGTGTCCATTTTGGAGGACCACCTGCTGCCCAGCCTGGAGGAAAATGGAATTCCTAAGGAACAGGTAATTTTTCAACAGGACAATGACCCAAAGCACAAGTCAAAGAAGGCCAAGAACTGGATGGAAAACAACAATATCACTCTCCTTGACTGGCCTGCACAGTCTCCAGACCTGAATCCTATTGAGCACCTCTGGGATTATGCAAAAAACAGGCTTAAGGAGTATCCAACACCACCCAAGGGAGTTTGGCAAATTTGGGAGAGAGTAGAGGAGGTATGGAATAACATACCACCAGAGGTGTGTCAGAATTTGATAGAGAGTATGCCTAGAATACTTGAGGCAGTAATTAAGGCCAAGAGGGGCAATACCAAGTACTAGAATTGCAACTTACTATTTCTCTGATACCCTCTCACTAAACTGAGTCAATGAGCCCTTGATTTGAATTGCCCATATCTTCATCACCCCTGACCAGAATTACATAATTCTTCAATGGTTGCATATCCCTGATCAGATTCCTTCTTTGATGCACCAACACCTTTTTCATATATGTTTTACATTCAGAGCTATTCAATGAATAGTCCAAAAGCACCAAACATTGACTCAGTTTTGTGAGTCACTGTAGTTGGGCACTCCCTATTGTTTTATCCCTGGCCACATTCCTATTATTCTATCCTTTATTATTCTATTCCCATTTGCATTCCTTCATTCTAATTTTACTTGTTGTGGACAATACCCACATGCTCTGCATACCTTATTGTCTCACATTCCTTATTCCACATGTCGCTTCTTTCCTCTACTCAGGCCAGCACTTCGGTACCCCCTGAGTACTTCCTCTGTCCCAAATTGGTGGCACACACAGCAAGTAGGGCACAATGCACGAGTACGTTAAAGTGAAACCCACTACTTCCGGCTGGCAGGACTTGGCCATTATCTGCCCGACCCCTCGGCATTACCAAAGCCTGACAACAGCATAGACTACTAGGACTGATATTGGTATTTAGTCCCCTTTTAGGTACTTAGACTCTATTACATAATCTTCTATGATAAGCTGAGCCTCTCTGTCTAGTTGCACCTCATTTCGTTACAAATTATGTACCCATCTCTTAAATTAACCCTTTTTAGTTCACAAAAATCCCAAAGTGCAGCCCATACTGTATTTGTGGGCCGTTTGTTATGGCCCATGCTGCTAATAAAACCACATTAAACCCCACAACCACCCACACCATTTCCAGGACCCTTCTGACTGCTCAAAACCTAATTAACCGCTTTCTAAATTCCAATGCATCAATCCGAGGTTCTGCGTTTCTGAACCTCCAAAGAATCCGAAGCCAAGGTTCCACTCCTTTGATAAACGATGCGCAGGATCATCACATACCTCACTCCCTTGTTTTTTTGTTCTATATTGCCCCTTGTACTCTCTTCCCCCCCTTGTCCTTACTCAGCAAAAGATAGTACAAGACTAGATACATGTATATAAGTCACCAGTCGACTAGACTATTCGCCAGTATGAATATTGACTTAATTCTATGTCATAGTTTCCGATTCAGTTCCGGTAAACTTTCTGACTTTCCAAAATTAGGGACAGACGATCAAGGAGGGCGCAACACATAAGTTGAAGCCAAGTCCCTGCGACCTCAAACCACTTGTACCACCCTATACCGTGAACAGTCCTAAGAACCCCGGTGCTTCTGTCTTTCCATCCCCATTCCAATTCCAACCGTGAACCCACGACCTTTAGCCCCTCTGCCTCCGGAGTACGAACCCCCCTTTGGAAACCACTCAGAACCCTCCGGAAACCCTTCCGGAAGCCTCTAGCTAAGCGCTGACATGTGGATTTAACACCATTGCAAGATTAACTAAGGAGCACAGTTGAAACATGAGATAGGTTACTACTAAATATACCTACGGTAGCATCTGTCATCAATTCTGTTAGAATTAAAAAGTTAAAGTAATAAAGACAAAAGCCTGTTGTACTTAATGATTGTGTGCAAGGAATATTAAAGAATGGACTTGAATGTTAAATAATGCGACTGTGAAATTTGTGAAACTAGTTATTATTTCTGGACATTTTATTACCTATTTATACAAGAATACATAGGAGTAAAATGATGATGAGAAGTGAGAGGATTATTTATCATGATTAAATTATGAGAAATGATTAATTATTGGGGATGTGGAAGAAAGAAACAAGTACAGTGTCCAGTCCATGTGCGACGGTCTGGATGCAGTCTCGGCTCGATGTTGCTGTTAGATGGCTAGAGTGGCAATCTCTTGGCTCGATATGGTGGGATAGTATATATGCGCGTGTTTGTGCCTTGACTCGACTCAGTTCGAAATCATGGCTCGACTCGTATACACGTAATGCATCTGTATCTCGAAAACTTGGCTCAACTTGTTAGTAAATGAAATAAGATAAATAAGGATGCTTAAGTGTAATTTCAACAAATTCAGCCCCAGTCCAATTCCAGAATAACTTTTGACCAACAGAGCCACTTGAAATTGTGGGACAAGAACAATTTGTGCAACCAATAAGCCAGTTAAATTCCCAACTTGAACACCTTCTTATTTATAGAAAGACCTTTCACATCGGTGGAAAAGTTCATCAAATCACACAGCTTCTCTTTTTACAACTGCACACCACTCGCAACTAAAGTACCAAGAATACTAAAGATATGAGATAGCCAAATGTCCAAACCATATCTCATATTCTGTATACAGAATGACAAGGGCTACTAGTTACAGAAGGGCACCTAGTCCCAGTGTTTGAATGGAATGGTTGCATATTCACCATTATCAAGTGAAGCCTGGGCTAGGGAATGGCACGGGTTGGGCCAACCTGCACGGGTCACTGGGTCGGGTGTCCTTGGGTGCGGGTGCAGGTCAGGCTAAGAGCACCCGTGACCCAGCCCAACCTGCGGTGTCACGCGTGCGCGTACGACACGCACACGCCGCAGGCCCACACAGACGACACGACGCACGGGACGTGCGTGCGCCACATGCGACATATGCGCTGTATGCGCATGCGTATGACACGCACGTGCCGCATGCGCCGTATGTGCCGTACCACAGGTGCGGATGACACGCACGTCCCGCACGCGCACACGGACGACACATGCGCGCCGCACGCGCCATATGTGCCGTACCCGCCGTGTGCACCGTACCCACCGTATGCGCCGTACCCGCCATGCATGCCGTACCCACCGTATGTGCATGCGCCACATGCGTACGGGTGCGGCATGCACCCGACACCCGTTGACCCGTGGGAAAAAACCCATGGGTTGATGGGTTCGGGTTTCCCATGGGTCGGGTGTGGGTCACCCACATTTGACCCATGGGTGACCCGTGCCATTCCCTAGCCTGGGCTACAACAGGGTCAGTGCTAGCTGAAGGTACCTTCAGGCCCATTGAGGTGAGGTTGATAGGCTGAGGAGCATTTGCAACAGTCATGCTCATGTTGAGAAGGGGTGAGAGGAAGACTGGTCCACCACCTGCACCTGTAGCAGTAACATCTGGTGCCAGGAAGGAGACATAGAACTGGGCATTAAGGGGACCAGGAATCAGGCCGCTGATATTGAGAAGTTGAATGTTAGTGTGATTTTCATAGCCTGTTTGTTTGGCAATGAAATCAAAGACATTGGCCAAGGTCCTAAAGAGATGTCAGCACCATACTGAGAAAAAATGAGGGGGCTAATTTGTTGGTATTGCAATGCCCTAAAGAGTTGAGTTTCCAGTTGTTTTGGACCATGCTGAGAGATGAATAGTGGGCTCGGTATCATTGCTGGACTGGATAGAACTCTGTGAACCTTGGGTACTTATCTCTGTTTGACATCCCTGTCATTCACACTCTACAATCACACATACAACATTACTGCTTCAAGTGTGATCCCTGTTATTAACCCCAAAGAGGGGATGTCATCTTGATTCAAGTTCATGATAAACAAATGGAATTCGTATAGCATACCAAATTAACTTGGTCCCAGTTCAATGGTTGAGTAGGTCAAACAAATTTGATCTGTGATCTAAGAATGGTAAATCTCTGATGCAGGATAAATGGTCAAGTGTTCTTATAGGATAACCGATCAGGTCTCATTAATCTGATCGGCATGTTCAAGGATGTGTAATAAATGATAAACATTGTAGCATCCATGGCATTGCCGGTGGGGTCACTGGATTTGGTATATCATCTAACTTTTGGTACTTCCATGGCTGTTCAGGTCGGAGTTATCAGAACTCAGAACTTTCACTAATCGACCTGATTGAGATACCAAACCGCAATAACTGAGTATAGTGTGACAAATCTTTGTAGTACCATATTGTCAAGCTTTGGTTGCTGACGGACTTTGGTACTGCCAAAGGTTGTAGGATGGACAATGGCCAAGTCCTGCAGGCCAAGAGTAGTGGAATTGGCTTCAACGTACTCGTGCATTGCACCCTACTTGCCGTGCATGCCACCAATTTGCAACAGATAGATACTCAGGAGGATGCTGATGATGCCAGTCCAAGTCGAGGACTTAACAGAGAGGAAGAGGGTAGAAGGGCCTAAGCCTAGTCGATACCCAGAATGAGGAAATATATACACGCATGTCCTACTTATATAGGTTTAAGAGGCAGCATGTGGAATAAGGAATGTGAGACAACAAGGTATGCAGAGCATGTGGTTATTGTCTACAACGAGCAAAATTAGAATGAAGGAATGCAAATGGGGATAGAATAATAAAGGATAGAATAATAGAAATATGGCCAAGGCTAGGACAATAGGAAGTGACTGGCTATAAAACAATGTAGCCATGGCCGAGGATAATACAAGGACAGGAATTCCCAAGGTGAGGTGGATTGAGGATTAATGGGTGGTTATGAGAGGGTTAGGGAGGGGCCAAGAGTAGGCGTGGGATAGGAGTGAGGAATGTGACCGGTATGTGTGTCGAGCCAAAAACAACTCGTCAAGTGACTTGTACACGGTTACTAACAGAGTGTCTGGTTGGTACTGCCAAGTTACCGGATCCTGGGTACATGTACTTGACACATATCACCCTTTCTTTGATTCTGGCATGATTGGGGTTTGGTTTGAGTAATTGGGAAGGGTCAGTTGTATTGGTTGAAATATATGCTGAGTCAAAGTCTCGATTGATTGAGAAATGGATGGGATTGGAATTGATCTATATTCTCATAACTATCTAGCTTTTATGTGTAGATGAATCATACTGCAGTAAGGCAAGGCCTTCCTAATGCGGCGACGGTGCTCTAGACCCTGATGCAGGGTCACTGCCCTACTTTCTGATTGCCCTTCCAAGTCATTGACCATGCTCTCAACTGAACTATGCTATGCTCGTAAATCTTTGTCCTTGACAGTTAGTGCCTACACATAGATCCTGTCCTGATCGGAAACTCTTTCTGACTCTCATCATCTCCTCTTCAACATCTGCATGTGTGCACCACTGTGTGGTTGTGTGTGTTAGTATTATGGACAACTTGGTGCAAATGTAAGTTATGCAACTAGACAAAGTTAGACTCCTCA
>QLPG01001303.1:0-20063 GCA_003314385.1 Gomphus sp. MG54 | reverse complement strand
CGAGGACGTAAAAAAAAAAAAAAAAAGATTGAACGTAGTTTGGAAGAGCTGGCACAACTCTTTAACGACATGAGAATCCTTGTTGAGTAGCAAGAGGAAACAATTGACACCATCCAGATGACTACCATCTACGACATGACCGTCCAACCTATGGTTCGAGGGGGAGTTTGGATGTGATGTCGCCCCAAAGGTTGGGATGTCGCCCTAAAAGGGCGGATCGAGTCCGTTAAGACTTAAGGTTGGATCGAGTCCATCAAGACTAAAGTGAAGTCCATCGCGACTATGACAACTAGCAATCATCTACAACATGACCGACTAACCGACCTCCAGTTTGAGGGGGAGATTTAGATATGATTTTGCACTGAATGTCGGACCGAGTCCGTCATGACTATAAACTGAATATTGTACAATGGAGTCCGTCACGACTATAAACTGATGACACGACCCGAGTCCGTCACGACTATAAACTGATGAACTCGACCTGAGTCCGTCATGACTATAAACTGATGAACTCGACCTGAGTCCGTCATGACTATAAACTGATGAAATAAACCTGAGTCCATCATGACTATAAACTGATGAATTAAACTGGAGTCCGTCATGACTATAAACTGAAGAAGAACTCGACCCGAGTCTGTCATGACTATAAACTGAAGAACTCGACCCGAGTCCGTCATGACTATAAACTGATGAAATGAATCCGAGTCAACCTGAATCCGAGTCAACCTGAGTCCATCACGACTATAAACTGATGAAATAAATTGGAGTCTATCATGACTATAACTGGAGCTGTCGAGTTGGAGTCCTCTATGACTTTAAACTGGACCAGAGTCCGCTATGACTTTAAACTGGACCGGAGTCCTCTATGACTTTAAACTGGACCGGAGTCCGCTATGACTTTAAACTGGACCGGAGTCCTCTATGACTTTAAACTGGACCGGAGTCCACTATGACTTTAAACTGGAGCTGAGTCCTCTATGACTTTAAACTGGACCGGAGTCCACTATGACTTTAAACTGGAGCTGAGTCTGCTATGACTTTAAACTGGACCGGAGTCCGCTATGACTTTAAACTGGATTGGAGTCCGCTATGACTTTAAACTGGACTGGAGTCCCCTATGACTTTAAACTAGACTGGAGTCCCTTCGGATTGGACTCAGGGGGAGTGTTCAGAATTTGGTGTTCAGCCTGAACATTCAAGCTATTGGGGATAGAACAGATGATTTGGACTGAGGGGGAGTGTTAAGGATTTGACATTCAGCCCAAACATCTCTTCTTCTGATCACTGGCAACTAGGACCTGATGGTATTGGAGAGTGGGTATGGATTCTATGCATTATCATCCCTGATATCTTCCTTTGACCGGAGTTTGAATTTGCCATTGTATTTCACAGTTGTGTGACTCTGTGACCTCAGCTCTTTTCCAAGAGACTGAGGTATGAGTTCAAGTTTATTCATATATTTCATACAATTGTTGACCATTCTTTTAGATAGTATTTCAGGTAGCTAATTACTTCTAATATGAGCTCTTTTCCAAGAGACTGAGATAGTATTTCAGTCCCTATATTTTAACAGGGGGTACCTCTGTCTCTTCATGAGGTCGCTTCTTTCAGGAAATCCCCCCAACAACTGACACTGTCGACATCACACTTTGTCCTATGGTTTTGGAAAGGCATGCAGGTCTTCACTTGGAGGTCCAAACACACTTGATTCCCCATTTGCAACAATAATGGCAAGACTTTTTCTTCAATGATGAGCAAATCTCTGGGTTGGTAGCCTGATGATGTAAATCAGGACATTGTCGAGTCAGCTCCCAAAAACAAGACTCAAAGGGCCCAAGACCCACCTCTCTCCCAGTCCTGCACCTGGCATACTAGAAGGTTTTTGAAGGACTTGTCAAGATTCGGTGACACCGAGATATCAGTTAAGTCCTGCAAACCGTTACGGGGTGGCTAGGCTTCAACGTGCTCTTGCGTTGCGCCCTGCTCTTCCGTGTGTGCCACTAATTTGGATAGCGAGAGGAGCCTTGAGAGGGTGCCGAGGGCGTCGGCTCGAGCGAAGGACTTTAGAAATAGAGAGCGGACAAAGGGGTGCGAATCAATTGATATTCTGAGTGAAGAACTATCTACATACATCCTGCTACTTTTATAGTTAAGAAGCAAGATGTGGAACAGGGTGGCATAAGGAATGGAAACAATAAGGTATGAGGCAACCACATGGAGGCATTGTCCACAGTGGTCAGAAATAGAATAAGGAATGTAGGCGGTATTAGAATAATAGAGTATGGCTGAAAATAAGATAATGAAATGGTGGGCGGGAAAAGAACAATAGAGGATGGCCTAAGATAAAACAATGGCAATGGCCAGGACAATGAGTGGCCGTCATGTTGTTCGGGGGAAACGGGTAAAGGAGTGGATAGGGGGGTGAAGGAACAATGACAGGGGGTGTACGAGGGGAGTGGTCCATACGATGTACCGGACATACCGAGCCGAGGCCGCGCGGTGGTATGAGATAATGCGGGTGAGGGCCGGTTGGTCGGTATTCCCGAGTGAGTCGGTACTTGGTGTTGCGGGCTTGACAGACTTTTGAGCTTGGGAATTTTTTTTCCTGCTCCTCCCTATGAGATCAATGTTTCTAGTCTGCCTCCTCTGCAGAAGTACTGGGTCCTGTTAACACTAAGAGCCAAGTGAGATATAAGACCACTGCAATGATAATTGCAGGGAAGTAAGATAATAGAAACTTGCTTGGCTTGAGATTGAAATGATCAGATAACACTTGTAGAACTTGTTGAACTAATTGAACTTGTTGTTATTTCTCTGTACTACTAGTCTTTCTTATATACAGTAGTTGGAGAATCATATGATAAAACTATAGTGACATGTGAATCTGTATGTGAGGGTATGACCTGCTATATGATGCAATTTCTGGGGTAAAGTGGTCATGGAATAGAATCATGGGTTATGGAAAATGAATGGAAAGAGAGAGAATGTATTGTGTGCGCAGGTGTTTCAATTCAGGGATGGTAGCGGGGGTTTGACTCGATTCTCAGTTGTCTCGGCATGTGTCATGATGTAGAATGTGGGGGGGTGAATGGTAAACTTGTGATAGTATGAATGGTAACTCGTGATGAATATGTCTTGTGTGTTTGACTCGACTCGGAACTGGTTTGTGTTACTATTGTGACTCGTGCATTTGGGGGACTCATTGACTCGTGACTCGTGTTTGACTCGCATGCATTTGTTGTGACGAATGGTGGAAGGAATGGAGAGAAGGGAGTGAGGGATGAGAAAAGAACCAAAACACACCTGAACATGTATCCTGTATAAACCTGGAAAGAATAGTGTAAACTAGTGTACAGAAGATGTATTAGTGAGCATGCAGTGGAAAGTAGTACAGAACATGGACTTACTAGTAGTTACCGTGCGAGAGACTCAAACCGGTGGCAACTTAGATGCTAAGCGCCCAGATGACCAGGAGACATAGGGGCCAGAGGAGCCGAAATATATGGGATACAGAAGGAGATGAAGGGAAAACAGATAGGAGGGGATAGAAGGAACATAGGGGAAGAGACTCACATGTAAAGGAACGAGAACTAAGGGAACCGGGACGCATATATGCAGTCACCGAGGACAGATGACTGAGAAACAGGAGAATGAGACACGAGACACAGCCCAGAGAGCCAATAAATGTTGCAGACAGGAAGGGAAAAAAGGGAGAAGTCATTCTATTCAAATGGCACCACTGACAGGTGTCATATCTCTATGAAGATTCCATCGGGGCAGCCCACAGTGGGCCGACCCTGCATATGCTCCACAAAATCCATTAATTACGGATCATATTTTAGTTACATGATTTACTTGTATAAAGAGAAAGTAACTACAACGAATATTACTAGTCTCTCATACCGAAAACCCCCCATACTTATATTTGATATCTACTCGACACACTCACATGACGTCAAGCTGCATTGGGTCAAATCGCTACTCGTCGTCATTCAAGGCTGTGGACCCAGCGGGGATAACTATATAGGTACTATCTATCACGCTCATGACTGTATTAACATATTCCACTATTTTGGATCGCCCACAATTGACCTACACGACCTACGGTCACATCGCCGCCAGCTCCTCGGACCAGCGCTTACATATGATCGACCCACCGTGGGTCGTCTGCGTAAGAGCATATAATCACATAGAAAATTAGCTACACATCCCTTAGCTACAAATCTTTGTACTACAGCAGCTAGTCCATCCACCAACCATTATCCTCCATCACAGTAATTAAGAGCATTCACTCGTTGAATTGTGTGTGTGTGGACTCATTGACTTGTGTAGTTATAGATTTGTTGACTCGCGTGTGTTGTGTAAGGGTGTTGAATAGAAATGTGGTGAATGAAAATATGGTGGAATGATGGTGTGATGTTTGTCGGTTTCTAACAGGTCTCACCATGGGAAAACTCAAAGGAGAAATATTTTCACTAACCGTGGGATTTCCACAAGCAAATGGAGAAACAGCATCTAATGAAAGGGAAACATTGCTTGTTGATGGAGAACTGCCACCTTCACCAGTGGTTCGAGGGACATTCTCATCCCCTCATGTCCGTCACAACATTCCAGGTGGAAAAACTCGACATCTGAACATTGAGGAACAATGCGGTTTTATGAAATGATGTCCCAAAACTCCCATTTTTGTTTGTTTGTATGTTTCATTATTCACTCATTTAAAAAAATCATAGATGTATACCAAAACATCCTACATTTACATCTCCAATACCATAAGCAGTGAACCGACGTGATGAAATAAAGGGATAAGGAGAAGGATCACCCCAGTAGAAGGGGAGTATAAAAGACTTTCGACGAGGACAATTGCGTCTTGAGTATCTATCCCTGCATTATGGATCAGAATACTATACTATTGAGGCCGAGGAGGACCCTCAATGAGAATGATGCGTACCGATTGCGATACTCTGGGCATATTGTTAATATCAGAAACCTCAAAGCAGGAGGAGCACAGACGTCCCAGCAATGATCGCCGGGATCATGCCGACAGGTCGGTAGACAATCGCTCCGTTTGTCGTAGCGCCAGAGAGAACGGGCACCGGGGCTGCCGCTGCTGCTAAAGATGCTACAGCGGTCGAGTAAGCTACTGAATTCCCCGCATCCGTACTTGTCCCATTCTAATACACGAGGAGGAACGTGAGTAAAAAAAAAAAAAAACTTCGAAGGGGTGAAAAGAGAGGGGTCGTGATATATACAAAGTACCTACTCGAAAGTAACAATCATTGTACCTGCACGCCCGGTTTTGGTTTTTAGCGATGATCTCTGCAGGGGTTTTCGGTAATGCAGATACAAGTCGTGTCACTGGCTCGGTCAGAGAGATTGAGCTATCGTAGTTGTGAGTGGAATGAGAGAAGTATTACACGTACAGGTCCCGAGCAGGAGAATCATGGCAATGCAGACGGACGACGAAAATTTTGTGGAGAACATTTTTAAGGGTATAAAAATTGTATGTGTGGTGTAGTGAATGCTTTGAAAAAGAGCCAGTGAAGCAGGGTAGTTCAGTGAAAAGGTGGGGAGGGGGGAGGTGGAATTCAAAAAGAGGGTATGAGGCATGGCAGACCGAGTACTCAAGGTTTTATAGAATAAGCTCTGGAAATGCCATCTAAACGTGAATAACTTCTTCTCAAAGTGGTATAAACTCCCGTCCAGCACGGAGATCATGAATGATCTCAGGCCAGAGTGAGATCATCGCGTGTGACTATCGCCGAATAGCGAGTGCCAACTATAACTTACTACAATGTTCTATCAGGTCTACCACAAATACTTTCCCATCTCGACATGATTCTCAAGAATTTCATGTATGGAAGAGGTGGCTGAATGAGCGCATTGGATCAACTGCAGGTATGAAACAAACCTTCAAATACCCATGACATGTGCCTGAAAGATGGCGTTGCCATCTCCATGATTCATTTATACCACTTGTTTCCAGGTGAGTAGTGACTGGATCTCGCCGATGTATTGGTGCCATAGTTCGTATATGCTCACCTCATCTCGGGAACATAGTGGCGTGGTGCACATTTGAGGCCTGATGAAGATTCCTAGTTTTTGGCTGATGAAACGTAAATTAAAGGGTATGTGATCAACTGGTCAGGTAGGTTTGTGATGTTTATCTTGAAGTTAAAATAAATAGACAGCCACTGAGGTATGGCGGGGACCGAAAGTTTCCTTGGTTAAGAGGCTCATTGTAATGGTAAACTGTGGTATCGGAAATGTAAGTCAATAATTCTCAGAAATTTCATGTGTGGAAGAGGTGGCTGAATGAGCCCATTGGATCAACCGCAGGTACGAAACAAACCTTCAAATACCCATGGCACGTGCCTGAAGATGGCCTTGCCATCTCCCTGATTCGTACCTGTTGCATGTGCCAGAAAGATGGCCTTGCCATCTCCGTGATTCATTTCTACCAGTGGATACCAGATGAGACGTGAACGCCGTTGGCTAGTCCTCAGGAGCCCCTGAAATTACACTGGCTATCGGATCTCGCCGATGTATTGGTGCCATGTCATCATAGAATGGAGTGAGGCACATCTGAGGCCTGCTGAAGATTCCTAGTTTTTGACTGATGATCTGTAAATCATAGAGTATTTAATCAACTGGTTGTATAGGTTTGTGAAGTTTATCTTGAAGTTAGATTAAATAAACCGCATGACCGGGACCCAAAGTTTGCTTGATTGGGAGGCTCTTTGTAAAGGTAAACTCTGCTATCAGCAATGTAATCATATGCTCTTCGCCTCTTGAGGCTGAACTCGACACACCACAAGAACTGATAATCCATCACGAGTTCACTGTTCCTCCCAGCCCTCCATTGGTGGCTGATGCGAGAGGATCATCAATTTTTCCAAAATTCATGCACACCATATCACCTTGATGTGTTCATAAGAGAAATGGAGAAAGACTGTAGAAACCTAGATAGATTCTCAGACAGTGAATTGCAATGACTGCTCATTCTCTAACACCTAGATGGATTCTACATATAAAGAATATGTGAGTAGCTATCTAGTAGTTATAAGTGAGCGCTTTACCTCAGTTAATGAATTGCATTTATATGTAGGGTGTTGTAGGGTGTTTCTGTTATCAATCCCAAAGGTGAGATTCTTCCTGTCGGTTTTCATTCTCATACCTTTACCACTCCTGAGCTAAACTATGGTGTTCATGATAAGGAACTTTTAGCAATCTTTGAGGCATTCAAATGTTGGCAGCACTACCTGGAAGGCTCTGCTGACCCCATAGATGTCGTCACCGACCACAAGAACCTCGAATATTTTTCCACTACTAAAATCCTGAATCATAGACAGGTGCAATGGTCCAAATACCTCTGTCAATTAAACATCACTATCCATTTCTGTTCTGGAAAGCTCAGCACAAAACCTGACACTTTGACTAGATGATGGTATGTCTACCCTAAAGAGGAGGGTAACAACTACAGCACTATCAACCCTCAAAACCACTGACTGATTTTCACAACTACTCAATTAGTGGAATCCCTTTGAGCTATGCAAATCATAATTCTGACCTTATGAGCAAACATCATTATGCACTCAAAAAAAACCATTCCAATATATGTTCAGCCCTCCCAACCAACCCTATGGCAACACCACATCTCAGTACTCCTGAAACACCAAACCCAAGGTGCATTCAAACCCCAGACAGTTTCCTTTGACTATTTGGCTGAATCTATGTTTCCGATTTGAACAACCTCAGATTATGTGTCTTACAATACAAGCATGACCATGTCCTCTTGGGACATTTTGGTCAAAACAAAACACTACCCCTGGTTCGCCATAAATACACCTGGCCAGGCCTATGCACCTCAGTCATTGACTTCTCAAAATCTTGCACCACATGTATGCATTTGAAATCAAACATCACAAACCCTACGGCTTCTTAAAGCAACTTCCCATCTCCAAATGTCCATGGAATTCTATCTCTATAAATTTCATTGAACAACTCCCTCAGTCCTTGGGCTTCACATCACTAGTAATAGTTTGTAGACTCACCAAAAAAAGTATCTTCATTCCTATGGTCAACACAATCACTTTGGCCAAACTGGCTAAACTGTTTGTACTTCACATCTTTTCAAAGCATGGTATAACAAGTCATGTAACATCTGACCATGGAAGCAAGTTTGTCTCCCCCTTCTTCAGGTCACTTGGACAGGCTCTCGACCTACATCTACACTTTACCTCAGGCTACCACCCAGAAGCATACAGACAAACCAAACATGTAAACCAGACCCTGGAATGGTACCTTTGAGTCTACTGCAACTACTAACAGGACAACTGGTCCAAATTGTTGTCACTAGCCAAATTTGCCTATAATAATGCTCCCAATGCTACCACAGGCATCTCTCCCTTTTTAGCTAACAAGGGACATCACCCAAATCTCACCATACACCTCAAATGTAATCTCACCTCCTCTCAAGCACACAAATTTGCCATAGACCTAAATCAACTCCATGAAGCTCTGAAAGAGAAAATCAGTCACACTCAATCATGATATCAAGTCTCAACAGACTCCTGGAGACTTGCTGCTCCCGAATTTCCCTTGAATCAACAGTATTCGTCAAAGCTCAGTTTTTCTGCACCACTCAACACTCCAAGAACTGGCAGAGAAATTTGTTGGCCCTTTTGAGGTAATCACTTGAGTCAGCACCCATTCCTATACTCTCCATCTTCCCAAATCTATGTGGGCAATACACCCAGTCTTCCATGTCTCAACTCTCGAACCCTCTACCCCCAACACCATACCTGATTGAGTCTAGCCTCTGCCTTCCCCTGTCAAAATTAACAGAGAAATCGAGTATGAGATAGCTGAAATCCTTGACTTGAAAACTGACTGATGATGCAGGCCATGTCCCCTCCTTTACTTTGTTTGTTGGACAGGCTATAAAGGCACTGAGGATGAGAAGTCTTGGTTACTAGCAACCAAGCTCAGTAATTCTCCTGAGATCATAGCAGAATTCCACCTTGCCTACCCTGATAAACCAGGCCCATGGCCTCCCTCTAGAACCTGACTAAGGGATCTGGCATGCCTCCTTTCTCCTATAATTTTCCAATTTGTGTTCTTTTATTTCCATATTGATCCATCTCTCTTTCAATATCTACTGAAATTCATTCCTTTTTTTCATTCCCCCTTTCCTCCATTCTACTCCACCCTCTCCTGAACCCAAACTATCTTGAACCCAGGATGGCCCATCTTCCTGGCTAATCTAAACTGGTGACCCTGCCAAACCCTTCTGCCTAGATGAAAATCACTCAGGCAAAGGTTACCAGCCCACCCCCCACATACACAGTCCTGAGAATTGGCCAATCTGACCCACCAACTCCCAACAAAGCCTTTCGTCTTATAAGCTGTCAAAGCAATAAAGTCCCACTTAGCCTAGGGGGGCCTCCACCATCCTTTTTTTGTCAGGACTCCCTTGGTCTTAAAGCAACCATCTCTACCATCCCCCACCCATACTCGCTAACCTCACACTGCCTACTAGCTTCATGGGTTCATCTGCTAAGGGGAGGATACTGTCAAGCCCACAATACCAACCTCCGGTTCACTCAGTAGTACTGACCAAACAACACTTACTGCTTAATCCCACACACCAGTGACAAGTCATTCCTCACTAGTATGTGGTCTCAGCTCGGTACATTCAGTTCATCATTGGGTTCACTTTCCTCATCCTACCCCTTCTATTCCTTATTATTCTTTCATTCCCCATTCTTCCCTTCACCCATTTCCCCTCAGGACATTCACTATTCATTTATAATTTGGTCGCAGCCCTATTGTTTTATATTCCGCCATTTTCTATTGTTCTATTCTCACTCACACTCCTACTCGTTTATTATCAGTCATATCTCATTGTTCTATTCTAGATCACTGTAGACAATACTTCCACATGGTCTCCATACCTTATTTTTTTCTCTATGTCTTATGCCACCCTTATTCCACATTCCACCTCTTGACCTATATAAGTAGTGAATGCATGTACATAGTTCCTCAGTCTGACTATCAACCAGGTTTATGCTTTTTGTCAGGCTTCGGGAACTGACAAGTTTTGGGACTGCCGAAAGGTCGGGTGGACAATGGCCAAGTCCTTCAGGCTAGGAGCAGTGGCGTTAGCTTCAACGTACTCGTGTGTTGTGCCCTACCTGCCATGTGTGCCACTGATTTACAGCAGACAGGATACTCAGGAAGAATCCGATGATGCTGGCCCGAGTAGAGGACTTTAACAGAGGAGAAGAAGGTAGAAGGGCCTAAGCCTAATTGATACCCAGAATGAGGAAATATGTACATGCATGTCCTACTTGTATAGGTTCAAGAGGCAACATGTGGAATAAGGAATGTGGGACAATAAGGTATGCAGAGCATGTGGGAGTATTGTCCATAATGATCAAAAATAAAATGGATGAATGTAAATGAGGTAGAACAATGAAAATGGAATAATAAGGATGTGGCCAGAGGTGGAACAATAGGGAGTGGCCGACTATAAAACAATGGGGCCACAACCAAGGATAACACAAGGACAGAATGTCCTGAAGTGAAGCGGGTCGAGGGATAAGGAATGGATGGGGTAGGTTTGATGGTTGATGGAATGAGGAAGAGCGGACAATGGATGGGGATTTGATGGAATGAGGAAGAGTGGACAATGGATGGGGATGCGAAGACAGAGGGTGTATGTGCCTGGCATACCAAGCAACTTACATGCAGCTTGAACTTATGCGTGGACGTAGTCTGATTTATTTGGTTGGCACTGCCAAATTACCAGACACCTGGTGCCTGTATGTCAAGTCTGCAACACCGAGCACCAGCTCACTCGGTAATACCAACCAACCGGCCCTTGCCCACATCATCTTGCACCATCACGTGGCCTCGGCTTGGTATACCTGGTACATCATCTGGACCACTCCTCTGGCCCTACCCTCTTCATTGTTCTCTCACCCCCTATCCATTCCTTTACCCGCTCCCCCTGAACCATATTACTACTTGATTATTATTCGGTTGCGGCCCTATTGTTTTATCTCCGGTCGTTTTCCATTGTTCTATTTTCTCCTCCACTCCCTCATTATCTTGTTATCAGCCATCCTCAATTATTCTATTCTCACTTACATTCCTTATGCTATTTCAGATCACTGTGGACAATACCTCCTCATGGGTTTTCATACCTTATTGTTCTCCATTCCTTATGCCACCCAGTTCCATATCTTGCCTCTTAACCTATATAAGTAGTGAATGTATGTAGATAGTTCCTCACTCTGAAAATCAACTTGGTTTCCTCCACTCTCGTCCCCTTCCTTAACCTAGAAACCCCTTTACTCAGACCAACACTCTTGGTACCCTCCTGAGTCCCTCCCAGGTTAAATTAGTGGCACGTACAGAAGAGCAGGGCATAAAGCATGAGCACATTGAAGCCAAGCCACCCTGAATGGTCTACAGGACTTGACCGACCACATCCGTACAATCAGCAGTACCGAATCCCCACAGTGTACTTGACACTTTTCTGCTATCCTTCTGTCTGTCTAAAGTCCTTGACTCAGGCCAACACTCTTGGCACTCTCTCTAGTATCTCTTCTGTTTCAAATCAGTGGCACACATGGAGAGTAAGGCACAATGCACAAGTATGTTGAAGCCATGCCACTCTGACCGGCTTGCAGGACTTGGCCACCTCCCAACAGCATCGTGAAGTTGGCACTATTAATATAGTGCTCGGCATGCACATTGTTGGCATTACCCATACCTGACAGGCATAAGGAATGGAGAACAATAAGGTAAAAAGAATCATGTGGAGGTATTGTCTGCAATGATCAAGAATAGAATAAGGAATGTAAACGACAATAGAATAATGAGATATGGCCAAGAATAGAATAATGAGATATAGCTGAGAATAGAATAATGGGAGAGTGGGTGAGAATAGAACAATGGAAAATTGGCCAAACATAATATGTACAATAGGGCTATGACCAAATGATAAGTGAATAGCAATTGTCCCAAAGGGAAACAGGTAAGAAAAAGGATGGGGGATAAAAGAATAATAAAGAATTGAGGGATGGGGTAGGGTGAGTAAAACAAATTGTGTGCCAAATGTACCAAGCTGAGACCACATACTGGTGAGGAATGACTTGTCACTGGTGTGTGGGATTAATTGGTAGGGGTCATTTGGTCGGTATTGCCAAGTGAACTGGAGCTTGGGATCGTGAACTTGACATTGTCAGCTCATGCATTGTTGGTATTACCATTGCCTGACAATATGTGTGCATGTGCATGTCATATGTGTGTGCATGCATGTTATACATGTGCATATGCATGTTATATGTGTGTTATATGTGTGTGCACATGCATGTTGTATGTATTTGCATGCATGTCATATGTGTATATGTGCATGTAGTATCATACATGCACACCTGACAGTGTAGGTTGGGCTGGGTTGCAGTTGCTCTCAGCCAGACCCACACCCACACCAAAGGACACCTAATCCAGTGACCTGTGCGGGTTGGCCCAACCTGTGCTGTTCCCTAGTGACCCATGTCATTCCCTAGGGATTCCTAGGTGGTTGATAGACAAAAACACATTAAAAACAGTATAAAGAGACTAAAGCACAATAACACCCAAGCTTTCTAGTATACCACCACCTTTCTTCAATAAATTGGCATTGATTTGCTAATAACTCTGGCTGTCCTGTTCAAATCTTCCTCCCCAAGGCCTTTCCAAGCTTCCTGGTGCTCTATAATCATCCCTAATACCCCCATTATCCATAATTCAACTTCTATTAATCACCACCAAAGATTTGGCCTGAAATTAAAGTCCTGCTCTCCAGATAATCAGGCTGCAGCCAGATTCAAGCCCAGAGACAAGTTGCCAGTTTCTCCATAGAAACCCACAAATATTAGCCTGAGACACTCCCTGTCTGATGCAACTCAAATTTGTCAAAGATATCTGTGGAGCTTTGTGCAATCTCACTTTTATCTGGTCCACTTGTCCATACTACAAGGAGCATATAAATTCTTCTCCTGGATATATCAAAATGATGTGCCACACTTTCTACTGGTCACTCTGAACAACAGGAAGTAATCTTGGATGGATCTTACTCTTGTATGTCAGCATGAGTTTTTATTGTAGAAATAAGGTACACTTGACACAACATCAGAGCAAAATGCCCATTTTCTTTTATTGTTCTCCTGATTAGTCACACCTTATGCCTGAACTAAAGATTATAAATAGTTTCCATGTATTATCTGTTCTTTTCAGCTCTTCTGCTGAACTTACACTTGTTGTAGGCTTATTCTGCTAATAGAGTTGCCTTTACAGTAGTTTTGGTTTTCAAGTGAGGTTTGTCAATGGAGTTGTGTCTGCAACATTGTTATTACAATCTGGTCATCTTTAATTATATGATTTCCATATTTCCTCAATGATGTCCTCTCTGTTGGAGCTAGCATGGGTAAGCATAGAACACAGTCAGGAATGGAGGTCTCAGCCATGCATGACCGAGACAGTATATGTATATATCAGATGAGTGCATAGCAACCTCTCAGTGAACTACCCATTCACTGAGGTATATATTCCTTTTGTATGCCTAGAAACACATGCACTGATTACCTTGTAGCCTTCCTGTGTTTAGGGATAGTAATAACATACACTCAGTGAACCACCTATTCACTGAGCCCTCCTGTATTTAGCTACTGCATATAATCACTACAGGTTATGAGCCTTACAGAGACCACAATATCTACCCCCACCTCTAAGTTGTTTGCCATCCCAAAACTGGCCAGGGACAGCACAAATTGGGTTACCTGAAAAAAACCAGATGTTATCCACCCTGTTTGTGACCTGTGGTGCCAAACATTGCCTAGATGGGACTGCCAGGATCCCCCCTCCGATCCCCACCTACCCCAGGGGCCATAGGCTAACAGAAAAGGAAGAAGTGGACCTGGACATATTAGAAAAGTGCTGGGATGACTATAATCAGTGGGGGGCCACAATTATGGCCCAGATATTTACCATGGTCCCTGACA
Organism: Gomphus sp. MG54; assembly: GCA_003314385.1. NCBI lineage: Eukaryota > Fungi > Basidiomycota > Agaricomycetes > Gomphales > Gomphaceae > Gomphus > Gomphus sp. MG54. Next base: position 6,009 of record QLPG01001303.1, on the reverse strand, counting down.
GCCTCCTCATTGAGATTCGAAACCTCCCTACAGCCAAGAAGGTATGAGATGCCATGTATTCAAAACATGAAACCAGGGCACTCACCGTTAAGGTTGATATGTGGTGCCAGATGTATTAAATGAAATGCAAGGACAAGTCAAATGTCTATATGTGCTTGGAGGCGCTATGAGGTTGCAGGATCAGCTCACTAGGATAAATGCTACACTCACAGATGACTATCTAGTCACCGTCATTCTTGGCTTGCTCCCCAAGTCATATTGCTTGCTCATTAATGCAATTATGATGTCAGAAATGCACATGAATGCTAAGCTGGAGCCAGATCAGGTGGTCAGCATGCTGATCGATGAGCTCGAATGATTCACTATTGAGGAGTGCTAACTAAAAGTGAGTGAGAATGCTCTCACTGCATTGAAAGGCTGTGGAAAATCACAGGCACACAGTGGCACCTCTAGCACCACAAAGACCAATATTGAATGTTGGAACTGTAGGAAACAGGGACATAGGAAAGCAGAATCCCATTTTAAGGCCAAGAAGAAGGATAAAAAGGAAGGTGACACTGACAAGAAGGGAGGTGACTGTCAAGTATATGTACTGAATACCTGGTAACTTGGAACTGCCGACTGAGAAATCAGTCCATAACTATGCACAAAGTGATCAAGCCAAACATAAGTCACTTGATCCCTTGGTCTTGGCTCAGCACACCCACCATCCACACTCCTTGTTCTACCCTTTATTAACTCCTTCCTCATTCATCATCCATTAATTCCACCCCATCCACTCCTTATTCCTGAACCTGTTCCACCTTGGGACATTTCATCCTTGTTTTATCCTTGGCCATGGCCCTATTGTTTTATAGTCGGTCACTTCTTATTGTCCTATCCTTGGCCACATTCTTATTATCCTACTTTCATTGTTCTATTCTCATTTACATTCCTTCATTCTATTCTTGAGCATTGTGGACAATACTCCCACATGCTCTGCATACCTTATTGTTCTCCATTCATTATTCCACCCTGATTTCACATCTCACTTCTTAACCTATATAAGTAGCACATACCTGTACATACTTCCTCATTCTAGGTAGCGACTAAACTTAGGCTCCTTTACCTTCCCTTCCTCTGTTAAGTCCTCTACTCGGGCTGACATCTTCAGCACTCTCCTGAGTATCCCTTCTGTTCCACATTAGTGGCATGCATAGAAAGTAGGGTGCAATGCACAAGTACATTGAAGCCAAAGCCACTACTTTCAGCCTGCAGGACTTGGCTGCTCCCCTCTAGCATCTTTGGCATTACTGAAGCTTGACAGTGACTCATCAAACACAGTGACTGGCAGAAAGGAGTTTGCCTTCATAACAATGTTTTCTGGGACCACACTTGTGCTGGGAATGAGTGCATTGATGGAACCAGAAGTTAACATCTATGACTTAGGCACGTCAGGGCATATGTCACCAGATAGGCACCAGTTCATTATCTTCAAGGAGATCATGCCACATGCAATCAATGCTGCATACAAAACCATATTCCAAGCTACTAGAATACGGAATATGAGGATTGGTATCCCCAATGGAAAAATAATGATGCATATTACATTGAGAGATATGCTGTACTGCCTAGATCTGGCATTTATGCTGATATCCTTGACGTACTATGACACAGCTAGTTACTCGGTCCTGTTGAAGGACCAAAAGTGTCTGATTCAAGACACCAAAGGGTCCCTGCTGGGGCAGGTCCCACTCTCTAATGGGCTCTTCAAGGTAGAGCATAAGTCTGTGACAGTATGGCAGACATAGCATGAAAACCACTCACTGTAGATAAGTTGCATCAGTGCATGGGCCACATATCCCCACAGACCACCTGGAAACTCATCCAGGATGGTACCATAACTGGCCTCAACCTTGATATGTCAAGTCAGCCAAGTTTTTGAAAGGCATGTGCAGAAGCAAAGCCTATACACAAGCCTGTCCCACACCTGCAGGAGGGACCACAAGCCTCCACCTTTGGTAAAAAAGTCCAGCACCTGAATAGGACACTGCTAGAGCACGCATGGGCTATGCTTCTGACAGCCAGCCTACCAAACTTCCTGTGGATTGAGTGTCAGTCCAACATGCAGTGTGGCTTAAAAACAGGACTTCAATATGTGCACTTGATGGCAAAACACTGTACAAGCTTGGTCATGGGACGGAGCCTAACCTCACTGACCTACCTGAGTGGGGTACAAGGGTATTTGTGCTGAAAGAGCACACCAGCAAGTGAGATTCTAAAGTAGATGAGTGGAGGTAGATGGGGTATAGCGATAAAAGCAAGGGCCATATGTTTTACTGGCCTGGGAAACATCATATCACTGTGGAATGTAATGTAATATTTGACACTCCCATCCTGGTCACCCCTGCCAATACACTAACTAAGAGGGAGTCCATCACCCATGGCAGTAAGGGCATTGGCTGCACCCCTCATGGCCAAGGACCACCATCAGTACCGCCAGATCCACCCACAGGTCCTACATTGATCGACCCACTTCAAGGGTTCAAGGATGCAGATCTGCAAGGCAGGGGTCACCGCATGTGGAAACCATCTGTGTATGTGTGTGGGATTGCTGATGGTGCTGGAAGCACCACAGGACATGTAAACACACCTATATACCCTTGAGGGCTACCCATTTCTACTAATGGTTCAGCCCTGGTCACCCTGATTGAACTAGGGGAGGGCATCAACTCTGAGACTGAGGGGGAGTTGCATCACCCCTTTGAATATTTGATGGCAGCAGCAGTGCACAACATGGGACTCGACCCAACCCGCCTTAATGATGCACACTCCTGCAATGATTGGCCACAGTGGGATGCATCCATCAAGCAGGAGCTGGACAAGCATGCAACCCTACAGACATGGGACCTTGTAGAACCCCCTGAGGGTGCCAACATTGTTGTTGGCAGGCTTGTTTTTTATTACAAGCATGATGCAAAAACCAGGCTCATTGCCAAGGATTTTCACAGGCACAGGGTATCAATTACAATGAAACCTTCTCTCCTACTGCTAAGATCTCAGCCATCTGCATCATTTCTGCCATTGCTGTCAGGAACCATTGGGAACTTGAGCAGACTGACATAGATTACATGTACCTTAATGCCCCAATTACCAAGACCATCTACATGTGTCAGGAAAAAGGATACGAGACTCCTGGGAAGGAGCACCATGTCTGTCACACACACTACAAAAGAAGACCTGTGGAGCTGAATGTTTATTGTGGAGATAGCTTGACCACTTGTCAAGTACATATGCCGAGATTCTGGTAATTTGGCAGTGCCAACTGAGCAGTCAGACTATGTCCACATACAAGTGCCTACACCACGTGCAAGTCACTTGGTATGCCAGTCTTGGCTCAGCACACCCACCATCCACATTCCTTGTCCCTATCCCTTATACACTCTGCCCCTTTTACCATCTAATAATCTTACCCTATCCACTCCTTATTGCTCAACCTGCCTCACCTCAGGACATTCTGTCCGTGTTTTATCCTTGGCCACAACCCTATTGTTTTATAGTCAGGAACTCCCTATTGTTCTATCCTTGGCCACATTCCTATTATTCTATTTCAATTGTCCCATCCCTGTTTACATTCCTTCATTCTCATTTTACTCATTGTGGACAATACTCCAACATGCTCTGCATACCTTATTGTCCCACATTCCTTATTCCACATGTCACTTATTAACCTATATAAGTAGGACATGCATGTACATACTTGCTCATTCTGGGTATCAACTAGACTTAGGCCCCTTGTCTCCTCTTTCCTCTGTAAAGTCCTCTACTCAGGCTGGCACATTTGGCACTCCCTGAGTACCTCCTCTGTCCCAAATTGGTAGCACACACAGCAAGTAGGGTGTAACACATGAGTACATTGAAGCCAAAGCCACTACTTCTGGCCTGCAGGACTTAGCCATTACCTGCCCACATCTTTGGCATTACCAAAGCTTGACACCACTCAGAGAACCCATCACCATCCACCTCAACAATGTCTTGGATATGTCCATCACAAAGAACGACAAATATCACTCAAGGACCAAGCATATAGACATACATTATCACTGCACATGCCAAGCTGTGTGCGAGAAGCTCATTCACATCAACTATATGCCAACAGCTGAAATGGCAGCAGATATGTTTACAAAGGCCCCCTATTGACACAAGGTACTTGTCAGGATTCGGTGATGCCGAGATATCGGTTAAGTCCTGCAAACCATTTCGGAGTGGCTAGGCTTCAACATGCTCGTGTGTTGCACCCTGCTGTTCCATGCGTGCCACTAATTTGGATAGAGAGAGGATGCCGAGGGCGTCGGCTCAAGCGAAGGACTTTAGAAATAGGAAGCAGACAAAGGGGTGCGAATCAAGTGATATTCTGAGTGAGGAACTATCTACATACATCCCACTACTTATATGGTTAAGAAGCAAGATGTGGAACAGGGTGGCGTAAGGAATGGAGACAATAAGGTATGAGGTAACCACATGGAGGCATTGTCCACAGTGATCAAAATAGAATAAGGAATGTAGGCAGAATTAGAATAATAGAGTATGGTTGAGATTAAGATAATGAAATGGTGGGTGAGCATAGAACAATAGAGGATGGCCCAAGATAAAACAATGGCAGTGGCCAGGACAATGAGTGGCCATCATGTTGTTCGGGGGAAACAGATTAAGGAGTGGATAGGGGGTGAAGGAACAATGAAGAGGGATGGACAAGAGGAGTGGTCCATATGATGTACTGGGTGTACCGAGCCGAGGCCGCACGGTAGTGCGACATGATGTGGGTAAGGGCCGGTTGGTCGGTATTCCCAAGTGAGTCGGTGCTCGGTGTTGCGGGCTTGACAGTACTCTACCTGAATGCACTGGTCGGGATGCATTCTGCTTAAGGGGATGTGTTGGAGCAAGTGTGTGTAAGCATATAATGCAGTCAGGAATGGAGGTCTCGGCCATGCGCGACCGAGACTATATATATATCAGACGAGTACATAGCAACCCCTCAGTGAACTACCTGTTCACTGAGGTGCGTATTCCTTTTGTATGCCTAGACACACAGGCACTGATTACCTTGTAGCCTTTCCTGTGTTTAGGTATAGTAATAACATACACTCAGTGAACCGCCCGTTCACTGAGCCTTCCTGTGTTTAGCTACTGCGCATAATCACTACACTCTCCGGTTCCGAATGCGAATGTCTGAGTTACAACGTTGATTAAACCCCTAAAAACTATCACCAACACGGGGTCTAATATTAGCGATGATTGAAGTTCTGACGCCTCAGGGAAGGTGAGGATTGGATACGTGGATAAATCAGCGGGAATTCGATCACGTCACGTGACACCGCTTCCCCATTCTTTATCTTAATTTGTTCAATTTCCTAATTCCCTCATTAGGGTCAGAGAATGAGTCAAGTATGAATGTCAGTCTCGACATGTACTGTGGACCCAGGATTTGGTTGGAAATACAACCTTTCGATTATTCCAGAAACAGGAGAATCTGAGCTGAGATATGGGTTTTGTGGCACGGTCGATTTAATCATGTCGGGGAGCCATTACATACTGTACAGCGTTTGACCCTTGATTTGACACGGCAATTGTGATGAAAGTCAATCCCAAAACTGCCTGCATTTGATTCATGATTACAAGGTCCGTTACAGAATATGGTGACGGGACGTCTTGACGGGGGATTAACTGACTTGTGAGAACAGCAGGATTCTAACATAGTAACAAATCCTCAGTGTCTTATTGACAACAATTTAAAGTTCCAGTCGAGTATAGCTGATCAGGAGAGGTCTGATCTCTCTTCCCGCTCTACCTCGGGAAATATAAGCACACTTCATGGTGATATCTTGTTTGACCCCTTGGGCCAGGGCTGTATGGCACTAGAGATACATTCTCCATGTGGCTTGGCACACCCTCGTGCCTTTCACTTCCCCCTTCCAAGATCCTATAAGACTTGCACGGTTCTTTTCATTTTTGTCTATCAGCCTCACATTC